>JARVLU010000646.1:13317581-13330544 GCA_031762415.1 Simpsonichthys santanae
TATATATATATATATATATATACTGTATATAAAATAAAGCTGCTTTTTCCATCTTATGAAAGTGAACTTAAAAATTAGGCCAGTTTGTTAAATATTTGTGAGTAAATGTCACGTAATATTATTTTATTTATTTAAATTAGGACAATGCATATTAATCAGCATGTCAGTGGTAAGCATCAATGTAAATGTGCCGGAGTTAGCACAACAGCTAATTTTCATCTGCTGTCCTAAGGCAGGTAAGAACAAGAAACATCCCAGAAAACAAAGACAAACGTCACCTACAACATGAAACTATAATAAAATATGATGCCAGAAGAAAACAGACAAAGTAATCTACACATGAGTGCACCTCTGGTTAGTTTTCAGCCAATGTTGTCAGAGAAGGTCTTATATGTTTGAAGTTTGACAAGTTAAGTTTAATTATATGTAAAAAAAAAATTCACATGCTGCTTCAAATTTAGATTGGAATCAAAAATTACTTCAAGATATTTAAATTGTTCAACCACATCTAATGTCTCACCATTGACTAACACAAATGGTTGCTCATTATCTGCTGGCAGCCGAGAGAGAAACATACAGACCGTTTTTTTTTATTTTTTTATTGAAATGTAGACAAGAGTCTTGGAGCTGGTGAGACACTAGACACATAGTGCTAGAAAGTACAGCAGCAGCTTCATTTTTTGTTTTTCCCATGAACATACAATACAGTATCATCTGCATATACTGTAATTACATTTTTACAGTTTTGCAGACATTTGGTAAATCATTAACATATAACAATATTGGGCCCAGTATTGAGCCTTGTGGGACTCCAGCTGATCAGGTAAGAAAAGTATATGTGAGTTTTCCATTTGTACTGCTTGTTTTCTGTCAGACAAATATGATTTTATCAGAAATTAAAATGAGTTTTAGCAAAGAAGAATGTTGTGGTTGATGGTGTCAAAAGCAAGTTTCAGGTCAAGGAACAAAGTCATGAATAAAGGCAGAAACTTTCATTTAATTCACCTTTTAGTAGATTTTATATCAAAGGTGTTTAAATCTTCATGACTAGTGGGATGACTTGCCATATTTTAGAAGCCTTTAGTCACGTGCATTAGGATAAATTGTCACGTGTGTAAAATTGCACTTTATTACGTCTTCTGTAGGAAACTTGCCACAGATGTGTTGGACTTGTTGCCTCAAATGTTGAATTTTCTGGATTTCGGAGAAAAACCAAACTGTGTGGCTGGAAGGTAAGTTAATGAACGGACTAAGAAGATTTCAGCGGTGCCATCCGATCCACTATTTTTTCTTCTTTTAATATTAATAACATTTTGTCAGAGATTCTGTTCACATATTTGCAAACAACTGGATAGTGAAATTGCTAAAACTAACCTTCACTATCAGAAATATATTCAATTTCACTTCCGTGACGTTATAAAAAGGTATTAAAAAACTAAAAGTGACTGCTCATTTTGTTTTATTTCTGTCAGTTTTTCTCCCTCCAAAGTGCAGCGTGGCATGAAAACCTCTGTTCTGGGGAGAGATTTGCAGACTTCACCTGTGAGCTGCTGGTGCTTGGAGGTTTGATGGTCTGCGGCGCCAACGGTTGCTGGCTCCTCAGTTTGGCTGCTTGTTCCTGCTCTTTAGCCAGTCTTTGTTTCTCCTCCAGAGTCAGAGACATCTGTCACAACAAGGCAGAGAGGACAGTAAAACAACTGTACGGCACATCGAAAGTAACTTTTTTTTTTTTGCACAAAAGTGTGATGTAGTGTGCATACTCTGTTAGGCTGGGAGGTCGATGCAGCAGATCCATTTTCTTTCCCGTTAACACTCGTGCTGCCAAACATTTCATCAATCTGACAGCAAACCAATAAAAACATGAATTACTACCATTCACCATTTTTGTGGGAATATTTCAAAGTACAGTATTTTTCAGACTATAAGGCGCACTTAAAATCCTTTGATTTTCTCAAACATCAACAGAGTGCCTTATAATCAGGTGCGCCTTATAGCCCAAAAAATACAGTAAGTACAGTATATAAGAATGATTCTGAATGAAACCTGGTTTCCAGAGCTGGGCGGGTTCTTGGTCTCGTCTGATTGGTTCGCTGGATTTGAGATGTTTAGACTCCTGTTATAAAAGAAAAGTGAAAGTTATCAACTGCGTGTTGATTTTTCTATTACAGATGAAAACAAGCTGTTCATTAAATTTGGGGGGAAACCTCTGCTGCTCCTGCATGATGTGCAGCTGCTCCAGCTTGGTCTTGTGTTCAGCCTCCATGCGGCCCAGCATGTCACGGATAACCAGCATGAAAGCGTTGAACTGAAACGCATCAGAAAAGACATTAAACGCCACTTGCATATTAGAAATTAAACCAATTTTGTTTTCCTTTTAAAGGCCGGCAGGTACGTTCAATTCAAAGACAGTGACGCACCTGATTAAGGTTGAGGTTGTTGTCTATACTAAGAGACACAAGGTGGGGCAAGCTCTTGGTGGCAAGATGCTCTTTGGGGATCCCGAGCTTCTTGTGGCTAAAAGTGCACTTATAGATCCCTAAAACACGGAGGAAACAAGTGTTTTAAAGAGAAACTAATCTGCGTGGGACAACTGGAGCAATGTGGCTTTGACTCGTTCACCTAAAACGCCCATGAGTACTGCTGGTTCTCTAGAGGGGATCTGCTGCAGGAAGGGCAGGATCTCGTCGATGACAAACCACTTATCTAGATATTCCAAAATCTTTCCCAGACACACCAGAGAGTTCACTCGCACCTAAAGGAAAGTGAGGACGGCTCAAACATTTGAAAATTTCTTTGCATGTTATGCGAGTAGAAAGCGTTTGGAGAGCAAGAGATGACAGATGGAAGACTCACAGCGAGTGAGGAGGTCTGTAGGCAGGCTGATTTGATTCGGGGGATGAGCGAATTCTTCATGGATGGGTAGTCGATCAGGTTGGCAAACGTCGGGATGATGTTCAGGCACAGCTCCTGCTCGCCCACAGAGAAGATATTAATGCATGTGACAATGCCGAGAGCGTCGAGTTTCTCAAAAGAATACCGTACGGACAAGAACTGAGTGTACCCTGAAGTAAAAAAAAAAAAAAATCACGTTTTTTTTTTAAAAATGGAATACCGTACTTTTCGCTGTATAAGTTGCACCTTTGTGCATAAATTTACAAGTCCTGTGACTTGTACACCGAAGCAACTAATATATGTTTTTTCCCCATATTTATAATCCAAAGACCAAAGAAGCACTGTGGTCAACTGTGGTTGTTTTTACATGTGCTATATAAATAAACTTTGAATTAAATAATCCAATTTTTTGGCTGAGATCTGACGATTTCATTCATTCTGACATAAAAAATATTGAACACTACCATTTTCAGCCACTAGAGGGCCCGCGACTAAGAACAAATATTGTTTTTAGGTGTTAATCTTGTGAAAATCTTGTTAAAGTCCTCCCGTGCACGCTTCCATAGCCGCCGTTTTGGCAGCCAATCGATTTTTGGTACAACACTGGTCCATGTTTCCAGGTGGTCAGCGGTGACGCATAACAGATGCGACTTATTTATGTTTTTCCCCCACATTATTAGACATTTTTGAACTGATGCAACTTGTAGGGTGGAAAGTACGGCACTAAGAATACAGTACACACAAATGGTTTTAAAAATGGCACCTAGTTTCAGAATATTCAACACTCTGAAATTAAATTAATTTCAAGTGATATGATGATGAAACAGGAAACAGCTTCTGGGATGGTCTTTGCCATCGTTGGCTTTTATCTGTACCTGGATCTGTACTGAGGGGGCCTCGAGGGCTCTGTAGACCATGGGAAGCACGCTGTTCTTGATGTCGTCTGCCGGCGTCTTTGTTAGGAGGAGGTCCATCTTTTGCAAGAAAATCAGCAGGATCTGCAACGCACGGACACAAGGTTAGAAAAAAATAAAAATAAAAGAGTTGGCAAAGAGAAACAAAACAAAACACAAGCCTGACTTCAACAGAAGTAAGCAGAGACTTCAGTGAGGTTAGTGTAGATGTTAGTGCCATGACAACACAACACGACAATGCTAGCTGACGTGCCTGGAGACAGTTCACCACATAGACCACTTACCATATTACTAGCCTGAAGAGGCATGGAAAGAAAATGGAAAGAAAAGACTTAAAAGTGAACCCAAACCAACATGCTCTTTAGTCAGGTTATAACCATCTCAACACTGTTATCATAGCAAAACAGGCAGACGTGCAGAAGTGTAGCGCTCCGTACAAGTCAAGTGTTTCTACCTGGATTGGCTCCTGCTGTTTGAAAACAGGCGTGAGGTCAGGCAGGATGAGGCGGACGTACTCCTCCTTGGTGCAGTCCTCGGCTATCAGCAGCACGTTGGGCAGCACGAAGGGAACCATGTCTGGGTTGACGAACTCAGAGGTCAACGCTGGCAAGATGCGATACACCACAACTCTCTGCGAGGAATAATAAGAAGGAGTTGAAGGGACGATTAAAGAGTTTGACTTTAACCTGTTAGGAAAGTTTCACTTTTTTTTAACCTTTGGTAGCTTGGGCAGCACTTTGGGGAGACCTTTGTAGAACTGGGATTTCTGCAAGTTGTCCCTTTGGAAGAGGGTGTCGAAGTACTGCAGGGTGACTGCACCGACGTCATCAAAAAATGGAATCTGAAGTCCAAACAAACGCACGTTTTGTAATCCCTCAAGACAAAAACAACATAAGGACACAAGAGACGACAATAAACCTTGGTCATTTGGTCGGCATCGGGTCGGACGTTTGACGAGACACTGAGAAGCATCTTGACATGCTCCCGCACGTCTTCGGGGATCTTGTTCAGCAGGGCTGGGCTTATATTGGTCAGCTACAAGTCGTTCAATTCAAAGAAACACACAAGAAGAATTTTAAAAGTGCATATTTTACTGTATGATAAAATATCGAATGTCTGTCCCATCGCTCACCTGGTCCAGCTGCCTGCTGAAACTCTTAAAGATGTCATGCTTGTTGACTTGGAAAACAGGTTTGCCTTCATTGAATACAGCGTGCATGACCACACCGAGGGAGTACATGTCGGAGGCGGAGTCACAGCTGACGGACAGTATGTACTCAGGGGCCAGGTACTCGGGGTTAGGGAGGCACAGAGGAGGAAGGTTAGGTTCCCATTCTTTACATGTGTACTTGGGCTACAAGAAACGAGAGGAAATTGAAATGTAGACGGTGTTTGATTGAAAATACACATGAAATCATTGCCCGTCTAGTCAAAAGCTCCACAGATACCTCAGCCTCTGAAGGGTTGTTGGAGGAGATGCTGAAGTCAAAGCCCATGATCTTCCAGGCTCCACTCTTGTTGAGGATGATATTCTCCAGACACAAGTTGCCGTGGACCATTTTCACCCCGCTGTGGAGGAAAGACAAACCCTCAGAGATCTGAGGAGACAGAAAAAAAAAAGGAGAAATGTCAGAAGAATTTGGAAGAAACATCCAAAAATATCCACCAGGATCAGATGCAGGAAAACATTTTATATCAAAGCAATAAGCTAAGACAAACCAACATCATCTGTGAGTGCGACAAACCTATTAATGGAGCTGCTCTGAATTCAATTGGGCAACAGGCGTTGGCCCAACCTGCCCAACACGATCCTGCACCATCAAACTGGTTTGAACATCAACATTACACAAAGACTCACTAGTTTGATAGTCTGCAGCCACATAAACCAGACTGACACTGTAAATAAGACTGTTCTGAACGTCTTGCCTGGTAAAATAGAGGTTAATGAAGTAAAAAATACTACAGGCTGTAAGCGATAAGTGCACAGTTAGGAGTTCAGACTGAAAAGACCCAGTTGAAGAAATGAGAATAATACACATTTATGCAGATTTCTTATTTTTTTACGACACGAGTGAATTGTTTTGAAATTTGCTGACTGGACTGAAAAGAAAAGCTATTCTAGTTTTGACCTTTGTACAGATAAATTGTGCATTTATCTTTACATAAGATGCCATTTTAGAGAGCAAACAGATATTTACAACAGCATTCAATCAGAAGATCGGACCTTTTCAGTAGCTCAACCAAAATCAAGTGTGTGTGTGTGTGTGTGCTCACACCTGTAACAAGCCATATTTGGTCTCCACATCATAAAGTTTGTACTCTTTGATGTCATTGGGCACAGGACTGGGCAGGTTGTCCCATTGACCCAACACATTGGACAGACTAGCAAACACTGGCTCGGTGCAAAATGCCAAGCAGTCTCTGAGGGTAGAAAAAACAGACATTTCCTAACTTACAATAATGACCTTTAAAAAAAAAAAAACGCATGAAGAGACAAAGGAAACGGTATTAGTGAAAAAACAATGTTTAAACAAAAATGAAAGCACAGCTGAAAAGAAAATCCGTTATAGAATATGTTCTTCACTTGTGGAAACCCTCTCTTTGGGCTCTGACTCATTTTCGTCCTTGATAAAAGAGTGGTAATCACCGGGACTCTTCCAGAGGGTGCTGCACGGTCAGGAGACGAGGATGACGCAGTCTGGTCAGCTGCTGCACTCCTCTTTTCAGCGAATCGATAATCTGGTCCTTCTCGAACTTCTGGTATTTCTCCACCATCTTCTTATCGAACACAAACACTGCCACCTCCTAACGAGTTGCAGACAAAACAACGGGGAGATTAGTAGTGTCCAGATCAGATCCTTAATCTCGTTCACAGCACAAGCTGGGTACATGGCGAGAAGGCAGAGAAGACACACACCTGTTTGGTGGACTTTTTGCTGCCGTTATAGATCCTCCAGCACAGCCCAGGTCCTCCACTTGCAATATGTCGCCCAACTTCAAACTCCCTTGTCACTGGGTTACCCATAACAGCGCTGGTGACATCGGCTGTCACTTTAGTCACGGTGCTTTTTAGCTTGTTTAACATGGACTCCATGGTTAGGCGGGACCTGACAGCTGAGGCAAGACATTGACGATGACCACCAAGGAGAGATAAGCAGTTTAAGCAAAGCACAGTCAGACAAAAAGAGGAAACACACTGTTGCAATCACTCAGCGAGACAGCTGGAGTCTCTCCCTCGGCACATTGAAAGCCCCATCACAATCTGACATGCACTCTGTTACACCTGCATAAAAATTTGCACATCAAAGTGCCTTCTAGTGTTCTGCTTGGAAAAAATTAAATTACCAATGGTGGAAAAATGGCCCTGGGAATATAACATGACTCACCCACAGCACAATAAGGCCCTGTTTACACGGACACGGTGCAGGGAAACGTAGTTTTTTTGTATGTTAAGACTATAAAAAAATATGTCAGTGATTTAAGTCAGACAAAAGAACAGAGCTGCTGGTAATGAAACACTTACCAGTCTGTTAAGGTGGTTCTCTCTTTGGTTCTTTGATTTTAAAGTAAAAGACAAGTCTGGCAAACAATGATGTTTTACTTTGCTGTCCATTTTCAGAAACAAACTTTCTACAGAAACTTGCATGAACCTAAACTCTTTATTATGTCCCTAACATGAAAAAAAAAAAAAAAAAAAAAACAAGAAAGAAGCCTCACTTAATGAATACACGACACAGTGTTACCATCAGTTCCACAAACACTGCTCACCAAAAAAAAAAAAAAAAAACCTATTACGCACTGTATTTTTCTTTAAGGTCTATGAACTTGATTTAGCTAGAGAAGATTCATCTTATGGTGAAACACCTTGTTAGCCAAGTTAACCATCTTGTCTCGTCCGATCTATTATTCTGGCCCAATGATGTGTGTGTGGTTATTTATGCTCTTTCAAACCTTCATTTAAGCGGTGATATTTTCATGCAGCTGACATGACTGTAGAATGGAGTTTTTTTATTTTATTTCATTAGAAAAACAGACGATGACAACCACTCCAGCTAACTAGCCAGCAATGCGCAAACAGCGACGTTACACCCAGACAGATTAATTTAACTTAAAGATGTCACTTCAGAAACTTACAGCTACTTACCTTGATGCAAATAAATACTCTCAGTTTTCAGCCTGGTTAGTGATTCACTGTCGGCACCACTGCTGTCAGTAAAGGCTGTGAAACTCAGCCCCCATGTTTTCCAATAACAGCGAATTCGGTTAGCTTAGCATGATGCTAGTGAGACAGGAACACCACTTCCGGGTTTCATGCATCAGGTGCGTCTACGTCATAGTTTCCTGAAAAATTGGTGTTGTCATATTATATTAACATTACTATACTACATATTATAAACTACATATATTAAATACTACATATTATCATATTACATACTGTTGTTGCCTGAAGGAGATGCAATGCACTACTGTAAATTCTAATTATTTTTGATGACGTCACATATATATACAGTATACTGTATATATATATATATATATACTGTATATATATATTTTTTTTTTTTTTTTTTTGGGGGCAAAAACGAAACTCCTGTCCAAAGCTGCATTTTATTTTTTGGCCGTAAATTATAAACATGTGCAAGCTGCAAATTCTTGGGAAATTCAAATGACTTGGGACCAGAAAGTTGCAGGTTCAGCTCCCCACCATGCTCACATCATTGTGTCCTTGAGCAAGACACCTATCTACTCCCCAGGCACTTGCATAGCTGCCCCATGCTCCACTTGTATCTCAGGTCTTATACAGAGCACAATTGTCTTTGTATAGAAACATACAATGATGACAATACAGCTGCATTTTATGAGGTTCATGTTGGTCTATGTATAACTTATAATGATGATAAACAAAAAATAAATGTCAAAAACTTCTCAAGTATTTGTTCAACAGAACTTTTATTTGCATATTACATCTTAAAGTGCATTTTAACCCGATTTTAGTGTTTGCAATCAACAAAAGTTGCAGAAACTTGAATAGGTAACAAATTATTTGTGTACAGTATAACAATAGCTTCATAAAACAATCGAGTCTAAATGCGGTGTTGCATTTGTCGCAACACAAACTAAATTTGTTGTCTAAAAAAAAAACCCACCAAGACATAACACTTGTTAGGTTTTCATTCAAGTCACAAAGTCTACATTTCAAGTACATTTAAAATATTTTAATTTACTGGCACAAAATGCATTGAAAACATCTAAATACCATGTCCTGAGCTGTGGTCAACCAAACACTCTAATGTACCACTTCACTTCTTATGAATCTATTGGATAAATCTTCCAAAATATGTGATTTATACAACAAACTTTAGTGTTTAAGTCTTTAACCAGTGTTTTTTTTTTCCTAGAACGCAGAATGGCACCAAAATAAATCAGCTACAAAAATGAACTACAATAATTATAAAATAAAACAGTTTATCCAAATACAGCATTTGCATTTTAAAGGAAAATATTGATTATACATATAGATTTTGTACCAAAAATAAGCTTTTATAGTTGAATAACAGGATTTTTTTAAATTAAACCTGAAAGGAATTTGATCATTTGTGGCAAAAATTGTTTCAGTAGTGCAAACTACAGTACAGTATATATGTTTTACATTTTTAGCTCCATATTCCTCACTCAGCAATGTATCTATAGCTGCTAGGTAAAAATTTACAAGTCATTTTTTTTTTTCCATTCCTATTCTGTAAACTAAACATTAGTTGTGTGAATTATTTAAATTATTGCTAGATACTTTCCTCTCTCTCTTCTCTTTGAAGCTGCTCACTGAATTTGAAACAATTTAGCAAAACCAGTACCGGTTCTAGAATGTGCTGGAAAAATGCTGAAGGAACACGACAGGGTGATGCTTTTCAAACTCTTTAAGTAGCTTCCTCCTCTGTTTGACAGGCATGCTTCTGTTGGATGAAATGTCACGAAGGAGCAGGCGGAGGCTCTCCAAGGTGGCAGCATCGCGCTGATCTTCGTACTCCTGCAGGGTCACCTGCTGGCAGAAAGTGAAGGCTGCAACAGAGGGAAAATAATTTATTTGATTTGAACTCTGGTGGACCAACACAAAAAAAAGAGCTAATTTGATTTTTATCTTGCATGAATTTGGAGTAACAGTGCCTCCAAGTGGGTAAAACACTTCACACAGTAATACAATAGTTCAGCGGTTCCCAACCCTGCTCCCTGAGGAACACCGTCCTGCATGTTTTAGTTGTTCCTCTGCTCCAACACGTCTGATTTGAATGAACGGGTGATTACCAGGCTTCTGCCGAACATAAAGAAGTAATAAAACCACCAAATCAGGTGTGTTGGAGCAGAGAAACACCTAAAATATGCAGGTGTTCCTCAAGAACCAGGATTGGGAACCACTGCAAAAAGATGAACTGTTTTAAGAGCTTTTGTAAATGAAACTGAATTTAACCTGAAATTAGTTCAGGTGCTTAGAAACATTATTAAAAACATAAGAACATTTATTGAGTTATTATGCTTGAATTTGGGTAATTTCATGAAAAATGGAGTGCAAATATGATCTAAGTTGGTTTTAACTTACAACCAACAGAGTCTAGGTCTTTTCCCTGCTGCAGTGTCCTCAATGTTCTTCTCACAGCTTCAACCAGAGTTGCAGGAGTCTATCATCATGGCAAGTAGACAGAAAAATAAACTGTTAAAGCAGTGAAGCAGGTTCATTTTATATCTAAAGTGTGCAGTAGTGACAGAAGCACACCTTGAAGAGCTCGGTGTGATTGTCCATGAGGAAGAGTACCAGCGTTTCACTCTGTGCTCGAGTGAGCTCAGGATTCTGAAAGAGAGCTCTCTGAAATGTGCGACAGACGAAGGTCCTATTGTCAGTCTGAAAGAAAAACACATTGAAAGATGTCATTTTACCATAACAACTGATCCAACTTTAAAAGTGAATTTTGTACAATTTCTTTACATATATGCATAAAATAAAGTGAAATGTCCGGATGACCCAACTGAGAATTATTGGATTTGGTACCTGGATGATTGAGCATGAACTTTCTTTCCCACTTTTGTTTTGATTTTTATGAGAGTGAGGAATACTGTACATTCTACCTGCTTTTGGAGTCGGCAGGCGTCTGACCGAGCTGCTGAAGCCATGAAGGCCAGCAGTCTCCGCAATTCATCTCTCATACTCGTCTCCAGCAGCCGCAAACACAGCTGAGATGCTCGAATGGCATCCTGCGTTTTCCCTTTTTCTATAAAAAAAAAAAAAAAAAAGATATCTGATGTTAATGTTTTGTCATCAACTATGAAGGACAGTTAATCTACCAAGCTTTACCCAGTAAATTCAGACATGCAACATGCACATCCTGAAAGCGTCCTGGTATAAGTGGAGACTTTTCTTGTCCACTGTAGTATTTGCCAATAGTGTCAAAGAGAAGCCGCTTCTGGCTGGCCATCTGCTCTGCGTTGTCACTGCCATTTCGTTGGCTGAGCTGCTCCCCTGCGACCATAATCAGTTGGTCTGGAAACAGCTCCAAGCAGTCTGCAGCTGCTGACAGCCATCCATCTAACCTGAGGAGGAAAAGCAATGATGTAGAACAAAAAAAAAATATTGTTAATGCTTGCATGATGGAGCATACATCAACAAACAAACAGAATTAATCTCATGTGATTTATTTCCCTCTGTACTTTATCAAAATAAGATTCTACCTAAAAGCTTAAGTGGTTTAAAGGGTACTGACTGGAGTAGGTTGAGTGCATCAGGTAGCTCTCTTTCCAGGCATGTGTTTGGAATAACCAGGTCAATGTTAGCTAGAGAACCTCTGCAGGATTGAGGCTGAACTCTTTCAGGAGAGGTGAGTATGCAGTCCAAAACTGGTAACTCTATGATCTGCAGTAGCTGCAATAAAGTCTGCTGCTTCCAAACTTCATTCACCACTAAAGAAAAAAAACGAGGAAACAGAAAGAAGAAAAATGTTGCAATAATGTCTGCACAGAGTTCAAACCTATTGACAAATCCTGAAAGATTGGTTTCTCACCAGCTTTAGACAGGAAGCTGGAGGCTGAGGGTGCTGTGCTCTGAGCAGGAAAAAAAGATGTTTGCAGGTTGATCGTCCTCAGAAGCCGTTCAACCCTCCTGTCTGATGATCCAACAGCAAGTGGATTGGAGATTGTCCTTATTTCATTCATCCTGCACAAAAATATAGATACAGTTTACAGAGAATTAATTAGTATTTCCTTGCATAAAAAAAAAATACTGTTCAATGCCACGTAATCATATCTCAGTTGCATTTATTAAATATATTTAGACCACTGCAGTTATTGATTAATGCTTGGCTATCAGGAATAACTCATACACCACCTGTTTGCTGTATTTTGCTGCATGAATTTATGAAGAAATAAACATTGATTAAGTAAGATTACTTAAGCATCAAAATACTGATATATTTTCTTTCATCCATTCACTTTTATTTATACAGGTTAGTCTCACTGAGCCACGAGGACTCATTTACAATATTAAGGTAAAATGAATTTTTTCAAACCAACCTGGAGCTTTTTTTTCTTTTAGTCTCAAAACTATTGGGCCGCATGTTTTCTGTGTCACTGCTGTCCACTTTCATGTCTTTCATTCCTTCGCTTTCCAGGAAGCGGTAAAGGCTGCCACCGTTATCCTCAAACGTGACCTCCTTGTCCTTGCGAAACAGCTTCGTGCCCACTGGCTCGAACACCTTCGCTTCCATCAGAGCCTGGCAGAGTCGAGCGGCTTTGAGGCGGGACACTTCGCTTGTGCAAAACACCACGTTCTGCATCAAATAACTGAGAACTGCATCTACAGCGTCCGAGCCCGTGAAACAGTCGGCGTGAACACGGAGGTGCCTCCTACAGCGGCGCACCTCCACCTGGGTCTGCAGGGCCTTGATGATGTTGTGCCACAGCTGGGTGGCTCCAAAAGGCCTGGAAAAATCTATTGGAAAGCAGAAAAATGACTTAAATTAGACTGAATCTAAGAACTACGACACCAGTATAGAATAAATATAAGTTGGGGTGTACTTTGTCCCGTGGGTAGTAAACACTACAGAAGATAAAAAAAACAAGGCGCTTCATAGTCCAAGTAGCAAATTTGACATTTTACAAGGTTTTACAAAGATAATAT
>JARVLU010000646.1:13330644-13342046 GCA_031762415.1 Simpsonichthys santanae
ATATATATACAGTATATATTCTAATTATGAAATGTTTACGTTATTTAATTACTGTACATATATTTATGGGTGTTGGCCTGTTGCTCAGATGTTTATTAGAAGTCTAGTTATTTTCTGTAATTTGTTTGCCCTGCCAATGTTCATTTTGAAGCTGTTACTTTAACATGAATCGTCTGTGAGATCCTACTTGTATTAAAAAATAGGTAACACATTTATACAACGAAATATCTACGTAAAACCTTACCATGCTGAATATTTACACGAAAACTTCTCGTTTGACTGTTTAACCTTCTGAACCGAGGCGTCAAATCGACCGCCATAACAAGCAGTCTTCTTCACGTCTAAATAAAACGTAGCAAGCCGTGCTTTGGTTCATAACGCTGCCCTCATCAGGCAGCGGTTAGAACTGCAAGTACACTACTGAGGTCACATCCGTAAACAAAACCTTCCTCCGCGAGCATGGATTTAGACCGTACCATTACGACAAAAAATGTGAATTACAGTATACCGAAATAATTATTAAATTAATCATTATTTTTCAAATTCTACAACTGTTTTGATTTTTAGACTTATGTTTGACTTTAAAAAGCCTAGTGTTTGCTTGTTTGGCAGTATTGTACACCCCTTTGTGTGAAATGGTTTAGTCTGTTTGTCCTTTTAAAGCCAGAAATGGAGTATCAACAGAGCTAAAACGGGACGATATTAAAGCGAACAACTATATGTATCCCTTTCCGGAAACTTTAATGAGGTAAAAGCCTATTTGTGTTACGCACATTTGAAAGTTTGTGTGGTTGAGATTAATCTATGTCGCGTTCTTGTCTGCAACTCCGACGTTAACGTCGAATGTCACTGTGTTTGTTGTTGAGCGGAAATAGAAGCAGGTTCTAACTGACGTTGGCTGTGGCAACGCTAAATTTCTAATATAAACGATAATTCAATGTAAACGATCAGTGTTGAGTTTGACATTTCGCATTATTAACGTTTTTATCGAAGGAAGAACTTCGTTTTTAGCCAGGTTTAAACCGAATTTACTATTATGTGTTCATAGTAGTCTTCTTATTTTAGTCCATAGCTTGGATCATGTGTGCCCACTTATCCGTGTACAGATATATATTTTTTATCTGTGCAAAACTATGTAACCAAAGGTTTTCCATGGCGTGGTGAGTGACGGGTGTCAGCAGCCAATGAGGAGAGTCCTTGTGCCGAAAGCCCCGCCTTTCAGATCCAGGGCTTTGTTTACATTACAGTATACTGCAGTAAAATCTGGATCCTTATGGGTTGTCTTTGTTTGTGCATGAATTATATAGTAAGTAACTGAGTATCAAGGGTCTGACAAATACATCTTGATCTATTAAGCATGTTCATAAAATATAAAATTTTAGGTTTTTCTCTGTTTTGTTGTAAATACATAAATTAATCCCACATTAAAGCAGGAGATGACTGTCAACACTTAATCCCTAATTATTTGTTCTTAAATCCACTGCCTTGGTCCGTCCAGATTATCTCTGAATATTGGCCTGCTGTTTCGCTTTGACCCAGCTTTGATCGTCTGTCCTTGAGCTATCTTTGAACTGCAAGAGCTGACTCTACTCATTTTTGGTTGCAGATAACTAGGAACAGGAACACCCAAGGGTCACCATATGTCTTAGATAATACTAAAACAGGCCAAATCTGCTTTATATGTAGATGTTACAGTAAATAGAGGTTTGAATAAGTGTAATTGAATTTGCAATTTAAAATATCAGCATGAAAATGTTATGCTAATACTGTATACTGTACTGTATATTCATGGAAAAGAGCACGTGGAGTAACATGATCTCTTGGACAGTTAAGAAGACCTCTGTTGTCCTTTGTAGCCCTGGAGACTCTGTTTCCCCTTTTTTATGGACAGTCTTTTGTTTAAACCTCTGTTAACGCTGACTCACTGTCTAGACCTGTGAATAGAAACTAATCATGTTGTTCCAGAATGTTTTCTTTCATGCGTTTGTGTGAAATTGATAAGATGTTGAAACTATGTGCAATAGATCTCTGTTTCCATGGTGACTGGCCTGCCAGCTGTTGAGCGCAAGTGAAGTTTTTTTTGTTTTGTTGTTGTTGTGCACCCACCCATAGCAACAAATGATACATTTTCAAGTTTTATCAACTCTCGGCAGTCATTTATTGTTGTTGCAGGTTCTGTTGGAATTTACTAAAATAACTTTTATTATTATTTTTTTCTTCTAAATATCCTTGTAGATCGTCCAGTATCACTGGATTTGGACTCTGAGCACGCTTTCTGTTGATCTCTTGTGTGACGCTGTGACCCAAGATGCCTCGAAACGATGAGCGACCCTCCACGTCCAGCGGCGAGGACCAAGGCAGCGATGCAGAATCGTTGTCAGAATGCAGCGCAGGCATGGCCGCGGCCAGTGACCTCGACTCTTCGCGTGACAGCTTTAACAGTGACTGCTCCAGCAAGCACAGCACTCCGTCCTGTGAGTTTTCATCTCTGTACCTTTACAGTATACAGTTGTTATCAGGCAGCTTTGATTAATCAGATGTTTGTTCTGTGTTTGCCCCTCACAGCAAGCCCTCCAAGAGTCTTGAACCTAGATGAAGTCATGGAGGCTGGAAGAGACTTGTTCAATCTCAAACTCTCCCATGAGATTGTGCTGAATAAGGATTTTCACATGGAGCCCAATCTAAAACCATCAAACAGGTATTTACCAATACATTTTTAGAACTGTGTGTGTAAAGGTCTGGGGGTCTTTAGTGGCAAATATTGGAACAAAACATTTGAAACTTGGGTAATGCCTAATAGGGAACATGGCTAAATTTCACTGGGGATTCCTGCTCCATATTTTAGTTAAAAATCACAATTACTGTATTTTTCTTACTATAAGTTGCACGGATTATAAGGCACATTAAGCGAAACAAAACAGTCAGATAAGTCAAACTTTATTCAACATTCACAATAACCACATAAAATCGGTTCGAGGTCAGTAAGTACAACCATAATGAATACATAAGGTGCACCGGATTAGACTCACTGTCAATTTTTGAGAAAATTAAAAGATTTTGAGTGCGCCTTTATAGTCCGAAAAATATGGAGTATAAAATATAATATATTTTAATGAGTACAAATATGATATAAATAATATCATAAGTATGAAACAGTGCTTGTAGTTTATGATTTATGAGTGTCAGGTACTACCACACCAAATTTTAGCTCACGATCTGTAAAAGTGACTTAGTGTCATTTTTGTGTTTGCTATTATCAATTTACTTTGGTGGCCATCTTGAAATGGGGTGACTCCAAAAGTTAATCAGTTGCTAAAATCCAAAATCTTTTTTCTGAAATTTTCATTAAATTGTATCCTGTGTTTCATGAGATATTTTGCTAACCAGTGCACTCACGCTCAGACATGGACAAAAATATTTTCCAGTACGTGATGGGGCAGCAACAGAACTGTTTCTTTATAAGTTAACTTAAATATAACAGAAAAAATGCATACATTACTGTATTTTAAAAAGCAGTTTTCTGGCATATTCTACTACCTTTTTTTTTTTTTTTGTCAGTTTATTAAATGCAGTGAAAGAAGTCGTCCACAAAGCCTTCTGGGACATCCTGGAGTCCGAGCTGAACAACGACCCACCTGAATATCAACATGCCATCAAGTTACTGGAGGAGATCAGAGAGGTGTGCTATATAAATAAAATTGAGTTGAGTTGAGTTGAGTCAGTGCACAATGCACAAAACATCGTTTTATGATTTCTTTCACATTCTTACCAGCTTTTTCAAATCATCACGTTCTCTGTGTGGCGTTCACCTCAAAGTAGCAAAACAGTAACTTAGAAATTCAAAGTACCATATGGACAAAAATTAAGCATTTATGTTTGAACAGATTTTAAAAGGAAACAATATTTTTAAAAGATTTGAAGACATCGTGTATTCAAGTGTTATATTTTCTTCTTCCTTGAACAGATATTGCTCTCATTTCTTAATCCTGGTGCCAATCGGATGCGGACCCAGATTGTGGAGGTGCTGGACATGGACCTGATACGTCAGCAGGCAGACAACGACGCTGTGGACATTCAAGGACTCACCTCGTACATCATCACCACCATGGGCAAGCTGTGTGCCCCAGTGAGGGACGAAGAAATAAAGAAGCTACGAGAATTAAATGTGGATAATATAGTGACACTCTTTAGGTAAAGTCCTTTGGTGGTGAGCATTTTTAACATCCACAAGTTTTATCAGAATGATGACTTTTGTTATTGGTGCATCTTTAGCTTTTTGAAATATTTAGCCTTTTCTGCCACTTTATTTCTCATAAAATGAATTGAGCTCATTTTACATCCTTTAAATCTTTAGATCTGTTTACAACCTTTTATACTGCTCTTTTCACTTTTTGTTCTGCTTCAGCTTTTTTCAGCTTCTTGGTACAAATCTAAACATACTTTCAGCTAATTTTAGCTGTTTTTTTTTTTCAGCTGTTTTGTGCTCCTTTCAGATTATTTCTAACTATAACATTTCTGAGCTTCTTCTTCTTCCTGCTAATTTCAGCATGTTATGCTTCTTTCAGCTTCTTTCTGCAAGTTTTAGCTTTTTTTAAACTATTTCAGCTACTATAGCTATTTTTATGCTAATTTTAGCTTTTTCCGCTAATTCCACTTTTTTAACTCATTGAAACTTTTTCAGCCTAATTCAGCAAAAAAATGTTCTTTCTGTACTTCATCCTTGTAATTTAAGATTCTTTCTGCTTTTTTTTAGCTATCATACTTTTCTGTTGTTTTTGTTGTTCCTAATTTCAGCTTTATTCAGATAATTTCTACTTTTTGTGCTAATTTCTACTTCTTTCAGTCAAATTTGGCAAATGTGCTCTTTTTGCTGTCTTATATGTTCTAATTTAAGCTTGTTCTACCTTTTCAGCTACTTTTTAGAAAAAAATTAGCTAATTTCAGCTGTTTTCAGACAGTCACATTTTTCTTGGTCATTCCTGCTACTTTCAGCCTAATTAACTTCTTTCTGCTAATGTCAGCTTGTCATGCTCTTAAACTTTTTTCAGCTAGTTTCAGTTATTTCGGCTACTATTTAGCTGTTTTTAATGCAAGTTTTTGCTTTTTCATTTAATTTCATTTTTTTTAGCTCATTTAAGCTCTTTCCACTTCCTTCTCGTATTTAAGCTTCTGTCTGCCTTTTCAGCTACTTTTAATGTTTTTGCTATTTGTAGCTTTTATTTAAATCTGATTTCCTAATTTTTTTGCTAATTTCTGCTTATTTTAATTCCATTTCAGCAAATATGTGTACTTTCTATGTTCTGCTAATTTAGGCTTCTTATGTTTCACATGTTTCAGTATGTTAATCTAATTTCAGCTGTTTATCAGCAAGTTCTTCTGAAATAAGCACTCGCACTGCATTTTCAATACAACTTCCCTAGTTACTATTACAGTACCTTATTTATTTGTTTGTTTTTGAAAATAAAGGGAGATCTTTCGTGTTCTGGACCTGATGAGGGTCGACCTCGTCAACAGTATGATCAGAGACATCCAGCCTGTGCTGCAGAGGATCAGTGTTGAGTATGAGAGGGAAAAGTTTCAAAATGTCTTGGACAAAACACCCAGTAAGTTTAAAAACATTAATAATGTTTTTGTTAATGCTAGACTGCATGGTGGGGAAATTAAATGTTATGTTAGAATATATAATGTAGCGCACAATCTATTGTTTCCAAGTTAAGCTGATATCAAAGTTACTTTTTTCAGATGCCTTAAGCAAAACCACCTCCTGGATCCAGTCGGCAATAGAAGAACTGCTTTCAGCCTCCGTCGCCACAGAAAAATCTAACGACCCGGAGAAAAGACGTGGAGCCATGCCTGGGCCTTTCCAGATACTCAGTGCTGCTTTCCTTCACATTCTCATGTGGGATTTCTCAAATAGCCCAGTGCCGGAGGTAGTGTGAAAAAACTGGGTAATCTAAATGAACAAATGTAAAATTACACACTTGCATAAGGAAATATATTAATTTCTACCTTGGCCTTTGTACAACAGCGATCTTCAGAGATTTAAGATCTTTTTGTTCCACATTAGACTTGGATGACGGATGAGACCCGGCTACAGGAGATTCAGAGGCAGCTCAGGCAGTGTGAGGTGGTGAACGAGGTGCTGCTCATTGTGTACAGCACCGTTGGCGAGCCGGTCCAGGGGCTTTCGTCCCTGTCGGACCGCTTGAAGAGGATGATCAGTGTGCTGCTGGACGGGATGCACAGACAGTCAGTTCATCCTTTTGATTCTATACGTCTTCCTGAAATGTTTCACCGTGCACCACAGGCTCTCTGTGACCTTATTTTTATTAAGATCTGATTTGTGTTTCTCTCCTTTCACAGAGACTTTAACTTACAAGAGGCACTAGAGGGCGTCAGTGCTCAGATTTTCTGCGAGCTCAACAAGTCTTTGACAGAAAGGAAGTACCCTGCACTGACCCCAGAGCTGCAGGCCACACTGACAGGACAAATCTGCAGCATCTGCCAGAAGAATAATCCCATTCGCACTCTAGTTGGTAAGATATAAAAAAGACTGATGAGGTGCAGATGTGCATGTGTCCTCTTTATTCCTTAAATAGAGATAAAATAGTAAACAGTAGTTCCTCATTTGTTGCAGGAGTTACGTTCCAGACTCCCCTGCAATAAGTGAAAATCTGCATAGTAGGGATGTTACATTTATGTTAGTATTTTTATACATTTTAAGGCTTTATAAATCCTTCCCACACTCTTGCAATGTTCTAAGCTCTTAAACCTACTCATTTTAACAACATATGTATATGTAGCTATTAAACGTTACTCACCAGCTCTGCAGGACAGCAGCTTGGTTCCAGTACGACTTGGTTCCATTTCAGCAGACCTACCCTGCCAGTTCTGCTCGGCTCTCTGGCTCGGGGTAGTTCCGGTGGGCTCCGGAGAGAACGCCGGACCTCCGGGTGGCGCCTCCCTGCTCAGAAAACCTTGTGGGCCGGCGGGCACCATTCAGATTCACCCATGAGTCTGGAGGTCCGGTTCTGGTTCAGTTCCCACTCGGTTCCATGCGGCTCTCTGCATCCGCTAGGCGCTGAAGTAACTATGAATAAGGATTGAACTTTTCGGATCGGATCCAAACTTTCCCTCTGTTTCAGCAGAAGGCAACGGGGCTTCTGGGAAATGTAGTTAGTCCTCATGGGTGGCAATAGAGTACAGTATAGGCTTATTGAGAGAAAACTCCAAAATGGCATCACTTGTCCCGAAGTATGTTTTTCGTTACCTTTTTACTGTATCCCGTACTGTCCCAATCACTTGAGTAATATTAAAGTTGACAATCGTGTCATGTACAATTTTTATTTTTTCCTTGTGAAAAACAGCCAAAGAGCGAGTCCACGAAAGTCGAACCGCCAAGTAGCTTAAAGTTGTGTGAACCGGCGTGCACCACAAAGTTCTTTAGTTCTGGATTATTTATCACTGCTTGTTTCAATGGACTGAACTGGTCTTGTCTTATCTACTGCCTTCCCCTGCAGAGGATCGTGTGCAGCAGTACTTCATGGGGGTCCTCTCTGACCCCAAACCCCAGGTCAAACTTGAAGAGGTGCCTGTCGGTTTGGCTGCTGTCAAGCCTGAACTCACGCTGATCGGGAAGAACTTCATCTCCCTTGTCAACTACAACAGGGCTGTTTATGGACCTTTTTACGCCAACATCATCAGGAAGCTGCTGTTCAGCAACGACCCACCAGCTGCAAATGTTCAACAGGACCCAGCTCAGGACTCCGTCTGTCGTGAATAAAAAAAAAGAACTATATGCAGTTGAGAAGGATTGTTTTTCTGTTGAGCAAGTAAAGTCTAAATCTGTGGGGATAGCTCTTAGGCCAACTAAACAACGCTAAAATCTAAACGAAGAGATAAAAGTTTAATTAAAGAAGCTTTTTTAAGAGTTAAAAAAGTAAAAACGAGGCATTCTAGGAAGTCCACAATAGTGTTTTCATCCTCATTTCTTACAGTACTTATGTATACATCATATAATCGTTAACTTTGACCTGCATCCTTTATAAGTACTTAAGGTGTTTCCCTCATAATGTTCCCGGTTTCCTACAGGATTAAAACAGTGTTTGTTACATTTCTATCTAGACTCTCTTAAAAAGCAATAAATAATACAAAAGAATAAAGTTTTAGTATTGAAGTTTAACGACCAGCTTTATAAGATCGTTTAAAAGATGCTGATATTTTTAGAAGAGTAGCATTTCATACTCCTTGCATACGCAAGCTTTCATGACTCATTCATATTTTTACAGACTTTAATATCAAGAGTTGATTCAAGTCAAGTTGTGTACAGTAAGTGCCATTTTTACAAATAGTAATGGAAAATATGAGAGGGCTCTTTATCGATATAGTTTGTTCTTTGCGTATGGACTCTACTAGAATGCTAAATTTTTTTTGTTGTTTTTTTTTTTATTTGTTTTATGCTGTTATTTAACTTATCGAAAAGGGAAATGCACCTTGTCTGCATGAGCTTTGTGTTGGCGTTTATTTGATTGCTGTTCTTAAATTAGTTGTTTCTTTTTATGTATTCGTCCTGGACATCTTAGTATCCAGAGTGCTTGTTAAACTAGTTACGTTACTATGTTACAAAGTACTGTAGTTTTACTTCTTAAACAGTACGGCTGCATTTGCTGTTAAAACAAAAAGGTGCTGAAGTTTATTAAAGGGGTATTGGGTTCAGTGTTTCCTGTGGACCTTGAATTGCACAAAAAAGCAATTTACAAAAGTTTACATAAAAACAAATAACTGCATTTATTCTTTTGTCCCACAGTTAATATAATAAATTGTCTAATGCGTGTGGATTCATCTTGAATACTTGAGTTTAAGTAGGGTTGAGAAAGAAAGTTTGAAAATGAAACAAGTTGCATTTAATGATAATGCAGCAAACTTTGTAACAGAACATGTAAACCCAATAAAAGTGTTTTGCTACAAATGGATCTTTTTAAAACACCATAAAATTTACCCTTTTAAAAGATTAACTAAAAAGCAATTTGATGTGTTTATAGTTTATATGTGCAAAGTTCAATCCTACACTATGTTTAACAAGATGTGGCTGTTGAGCTGAACTCGGTTATATTTAGAACCATACTGAGAGATTACTATTGTACTGTGAAAAATGTAAATTAATAAGTTATCAAATATGAAAATTAAAGCATATTAAATGATTACATGAGCGGACATCCTGTCGCTGACTGAGAACATTTGTTTGA
This sequence comes from Simpsonichthys santanae, assembly GCA_031762415.1. Classification (NCBI taxonomy): domain Eukaryota; kingdom Metazoa; phylum Chordata; class Actinopteri; order Cyprinodontiformes; family Rivulidae; genus Simpsonichthys; species Simpsonichthys santanae. Next base: position 13,339,890 of record JARVLU010000646.1, read on the forward strand.
AATATACATAAAAATTTACATTTTTTTCTAAAGTTTCTATTATTTTTTATTTATTTATTTATTTTTGCCTTCTTTATTGTAAGGGTTTCAGAAAACCAAACATTTTGGCGGACAACTCTATATATAAATAAATAAATAAATAAATAAATAAATAAATAAATAAATAAATAAATAAATAACGACAGTAACCGGGTCTTTGAATGCAGCATCAGTTTGCCCAGCTACAGATTCGTCAAATTCATGAGGTCATCAGTCACGTGCTTACATACCGTCTTGTGATTGGCTGTGTAAAACCGAAGTCGTTGTTTTTGTTGTGTACCAGGAAGCTAACTGGGCGTGTAATATCGCTTCAACAGAGAATTACAATACAGTACTGTACTCTTACCGTACTCTTGGCATTTGACTGGAGTCTTTAAGAGTTATTTTAACTTGGAAGCATACAAGTCAACAAACAGCTTTCTTACTAATCAAGAGGAGACACCTGTAAGTAGTTCTTTCGGACTTTCTTTGTTTCTTTTAAGTCGGAGTGGGTGAATTTGTCTTAACACCTGAGACATACGTAGCACTAAACTGTATTTTTTATCACTGATATCATATGCCGTCTTAATAATTCGTTTCTAGGCAAGGGTAAGTGAATTTAGCCTGGTTATTAAGTACTGAAAGATATTAAAGTAATAAAATAAAATGACCAGCTGATAAAAGTTGTACTTTTAGTTTTGCTATCAGTTCCTGCTCCTGGTGCTATTTTTTATGATGACCGATGTTTGAACTGTGTCCTCATAGAATTACTTGTTTGGTGTTGTTTATGAATTATACAAACATCAGCTGTTTTCATCCATACAACTGTGTTTCATACTATTGTTTCATGGGAAAATTCCCGTTATAACTTCACACAAACCTTGTTGCCAAAATGTTTTTGGCTCCATAATGACTCAAGTCTACAAATCAGAGCACATGGATTGTGTGGTATGGCTTAAACCCTGGCATTGCCCAAGCCTGAGTGCTGAAATTAAATACGTATACATTTATTTGACCCAAATTTAGACTGTGGCACATCAAATTTTATTATGTAAATGTAGTAAACTAGGCCTAGTCTGAGTCTTGGCTGGTGTAAACATACCCAAAGTCTGACAACCATGGTGTCAAAAGTGGGCCAATGTCAAAATACACTGGTGTGTCAACGCTCAACGCCTCAGTTTGACTTTCTCAGCCATGAGCATTAAGAAGGACATTGATTGCAGGTATCTACAACCCCAATTTTGAGCAAGTAAGACAAAAAAAAAAATACAGTTTAGATGCTAAATTTCTTATAAGTAGAGATGGGCAGAGGTTCACCATTCTGTTAAAATATGTTTAAAAATAGTGGAATGATTTCTGGTAGCTGTTTTTTTTAGTCACATGAATAAAAAAAAATTATATACTGTATTTTTTTTTTGGAAACCACAGATGCCATGTCCTCTATATTAAAGAGGAAAGGGAACATCCAGTATGTTATCAGCACAGTTAAAACGCCTGCCTCTCTTATGGTATGGGGGTGCATTAGTGCCTCTGGCATTGGCAGCTAACACATCTGACAGGGCACCATGAATGCAGAAAAGTACAGTATATACAAGTTTTTAGTACAATATATGTTACAAACCAGTTTTGCAAATCATGTAATTAGCTTTTTTAGATTTTTCTACCTGGATGATTGAGCATGCATCAGGGCATGTAATGTTCCATTTAAAATTGGGGCGGTGTTGAGATTTGTAGAGTGAGTGAGGTGAAGTTTTTGGGTGTTATCATGATGACAAACTGACATAGAAACATTACATAAATTCCATGAGAATAGCAATAGCTAAATCAATTGCAGTACTGTACAAAGTCAGAGACTTATTAACTAATAAAGCTCTGTATTTGTTGTATAACACAATCATTGTTCCACACTTAATCTATTGTATTGATGTTTGGGGCAAAGTATGTAAAACAATTACAAAGCCTATTTTTGTTTTACAGAAAAGAGCTGTAAGAATGATCACAGAAAGCATTAGTCATCCATCAAGCACATTATTTTATCAACTGAAGTTACTGAAATTCCATTATTTGGTAGATTATAATATTTTATCAGTTATGTATAGGGCTCAGAATAACACATTACCTTTAAATATCCAAATGCAT
>JARVLU010000646.1:13357912-13378655 GCA_031762415.1 Simpsonichthys santanae
TAAAGAATTTGCATCTTTCTAAAGAAAGAGACTCAAATGCCAACAATCGTTTTAAAAGTTGCCTTAGTTTGCATGTAGATGCACGTTTATGGAATTTCCTGTCAGTATATGAAATTATAAGCCGTTGATTTTAATCTGACATCTGTCCTGTTAGGTGTGCATCATGTCAACCACAACAAGGCTTACAACTCATTTTCCTTTTCACTTATTTCAATTTTCTCTCCCACTCTCTGTGATTTTTATTCCCACTCACTCTGATTTGATATCTTACTTCACACATTGATCTAATATCTCTGGTTCGGTTAGTTTTTTTTCCTCCTTTGTTCTGAACACCTCCTTGTTCTTCTTGCTTTGTCTCTGTGATAAATTGTTGTACATAAAGTGCTTTGTGGCAGCTGTGTGTGTGTGCTCTCTTTGTGTACTGTGTGTTAGGGCAGCTCACTGTTTTAAAACTCATTCTCAAGCTCAGTCCCCCGACACACACGAGTGGCCGGGCCAGAGTCTAAAAGCAGAGAGCAGGTAATTAATGAAATGGTTCTGCAGTCCTAATGAATACAACTTAAAGATTTAAACTATAGCTCTGCCCTTCATCCTGACCCCAGAGATAAGTGAAGGAAGGATTAACGCAACGGGAGCCCAGGTGATTTGATCTGTGCAGTTTAAGGATTTAAGGAAGTTGTTTGATCCCTAAATTAGTCATTATGGGTAACATTTAAAAATGAACCTCTTTTGTTGAACAGGAAAAAGACCATTTTTAACACTAAGTCTGGTTACAGTCAATGGCAAACAGTCTCAATGTGAGAATTGATAATTTTAAAAGAATAAATTAATGAATTTAGCATCTTCTGGTGCAGTGCACTCCAGTTTTTATAAACCTGGGCTAAATGATTATTGGAGTCGAAATTACCAGTATTTCCTAAATCGTCTACAATTAAAAAAGACTATTATTATTATTATTATTATTATTATTATTATTATTATTATTATTATTATTATTATTATTATTATTATTTTGGCCATAGTACCACCCATACCATTTTATTTATAAAGCACTTAAAATTAGCAACAAGGCCAACCAAAGTGCTGCACAGCAAAAACAAACAAGCAAAGGACTCAGGATAAAATACATAGATACAAATAGAAAATATTAGAACTAAATGACTAACATTATAGAATACAGACAAGTTCAAATTAACTCACAGTGTCGAAAGCCAGGGAATAAAAGCGAGTTTTAAAAACAGTGAGAGAAGGGGCCTGCCTGACGTGTAGTGGTAACTCATTCCACAGTTTTGGACCTGCAACAGAGAAGGCCCCATCACCTCTGAGCTTACAATCGGTACAATCATCAGATCAGCTCACCTCAGAGAACGCTGTGGGGCATATGGCTGCAGCAGATCATCGAGATAGGAGGGGGCAGAACTGTTCAGAGATTTAAAAACATTCAGAAGGATTTTAAACTGAATTCTAAAGTGAACCAGGAGCCAGTGAAGGGAGGCCAGAACTGGTGTAACGTGATCTATTTTGCCTGTACCAGTTAAAAATCAGGCTGCAGCTTTTTGAACCAGCTGTAATTATGTAATCAACCTTTGTTTATACAGGTTAATCCCATTGAGCCTCGGGGAGTCATTTACAAGAGAGACCTGATAATGCAATAGAGGTTTCACTCTAGTAGTTACAAGTAATAGTAGTTAGAAGAGAAGTTGTTTGTGAAGTTAACAGTGTATGAAAATAATCTATTATTTTTATGCTTTTGTTTGTGATTAACGTTTATCAACCACAGTCACAGATCGTCTCTGTTAACATTTGAGTCAGAAGCTAAAAAAAAAAAAAGGTTGGACAGGGATATTGAATATTGAACTTCCAGCTTGATTTCTGACCTTTGTCAACATCACCAACTTCTGTGACATTGTTTTTACATGAAAATATTAATTCAAATTTGTATACGCAATTTGACATGACAGAGAAAAGTAGAACTGGAAATTCTCTACAGATAATGTGTGCTTCTTTTTTTGTTTTAAGATAAATGTTGCCCTTTTCAGAATTTATTTTCCTTCTGTAAAGTTTGCAGCTGGATGCATTCTTGTCATTTGCCCTTTACTGTATATTTCTTTTTCCTCCCCTGCACTAACACCAGGTGGCATCCTTTGACAAAGACTCAGCAGATTACTGCAGCACATCCATTAATTTTTATAACCTTCATTTTGATTTATTTGCAATCAGTGTACAGGAGGAAACATGGAAAGCAGTGACAGTGTGGAGTTATTGCATTTGTTTTACTGCAGTAAAAATTAGACAGATTCTTTAGAAAATGTGCATCAGAGAACAACAAGTCACTGTTGTGTGTTTTTAAAGAGACTTAGTGTTTGTGTGTTGTGTGGCAGGTGTCAGGACTGACAGCTAGTCAGGTGCTAAGGACAGTTGGCTGCAGGATCTGGCGCCTGCTGACCCCCTGCAGGGGGTCGGTGCTGGCGGTCGCTCTGTGCTCAGGCAGCGTGCAGGTGTATGGTAGACGCAGTGTAGAAATGTTTGCATTTCAGAGCGTTCAAGAACCAGTAATTGTTTGCTTCTGTGTGAGTTTTTGTTTGCCCATTTAAAATGCTTTAGAAAGCTAAGCTAACTGTGCTGAAGTTATCAAAGCATGCAGAATCAGAGTTCCATGGCTTTATTTTTCTTTTAAATATTAGCCTCTTGATATTAAGACACAAAACCTTAAAAGTGAAGTTTCAAACTCTCCCAAGATGTTGTCATAGTCTTGAAACTTTGTGTATCTGTGTGTGAAGCTTGATGATCCTGGTCGGCATGTCCCGAGGCTTGTTTCTGCTAAAACGCTTCAACCCTCGTGTCTGAATATTTCAGTGTCTGGTAAACTCCTAAGAGTTGTTGGTCTTTCCTTGATTCTCACAAAATCACTGGTACTTGAGCTACAATCTATTCGCTCCTTCCGTAGACAAGCTTGTTTTAGTTTAAATGAGTAAAATGTTATTATATCAACATTTGGACAAGTAAATGTAAACGTACCAGAGTTAGCAAAGGGCTAATGACAGTTGTGGCTGGTGGAATTTCCACCAGGGGGGTTATAACTCCAAAAATATATATATGTTTAAAACATTCCACACACGCATGGCAGACTCATCGGTTTGCTCACTCATGCTCATGTCTGCACGCTTTATTAACTCATTCCATACCTGTGTAAACACATTAAATAAGGCACATTACTGATGACTGCCGTTAGAATTTTGCACGTCGCTTGAGGTGATGGTTCGCTCCAGTCGTCTCCTTTCTAGACAGAACCCAGCGCCAGATGCAACGGGTCTCCCAACTATCTGCCTGATCAAAATTAATGCTGCACCTCTTTTAACTGCGCTGCTGTCTGACAGCTAAATAATACTGTATTTCATACATAGCCTCGTTGTGAGTGTCACTACACAATCTGTTCCGGGACAAAAATAAACAAATAAATAAATCTGTACCGGGACAGCGGGACCGGAAGCACAATCCGTACAGTGCTCCGGTACTCAGGGCGCTGGAGCGTTGCGCCCAGAGTCTTCTGTCTCTTGTAACAAAGAGGAGCTAACTGCACATGTACAACTTTTAACGAGTGTCTATTGGCTAAGATTATTGCGCCCTCCAGGATGGAAATACGTCACCAATCATAGACAATGCTTTTGAAAGAAACAACTTAACTTATCATTAACTATAAAATATTTATCTCACATAACAAAAAAATACATATATTTCAAAATATTATTATTATTATTATTATTATCTTTATTTTATTTTTTTAAGTCTTCAATGTAATATAGTGAGTGGTGTGAGTGGTGGGGCGGCACCCCCCACCCCCCCATTGGCAGCTACCACTGGCTAATGCTAATCAGAAGTCATTTTGTTTGACACTTTGGGCATTTTCGGATGTATATAGGCTGCTGGCTTTTGTGTGAAAATTGCAATAAATAAATAAAAAATAGACAAAAATGGACAAAGAATTGACGACCCTTGAAGGTCCAGTTAACTGGAATTTGAATTAAAGGTCTCAGTTGCTGAGGAGTTTGCATAAAAAGGTATGGCCATCAAACAACCACAAAACTGGATAATTTCTATAAAAACAGTAATAATAGTGATTGATTACATCAGTTTTTTTTATGCCTACTTATCGTTTCCTAAAGTTTACCACTATGCTAAAGTTTGTTAAATTTTGAAAAGCTCTAACCTTATCCAAACATCGATGCGCTTTCAGAAATGTATGACAATAGACAAACCAACAATTCTTAGGGTAGAGAATCCAAATTAATTTTTACCAGACATAACTCTGTTTATGTAATTATGTGCTTTGGCTGCTTTAATTAGAGGCCGTGTGAGAAACTGCTGTCATCTTCATCTTTGTTCATAATCACAAGAGTTGCCTGCAAGGACAAACAGATGGCGTTCATTTCTTTATGAAATAAATCTTCAGTCCTCTGCTTGTCATCATGAACTAATGTTCACCCAGGATACACACTGGAACACTGGATGGTTGAAGACTTGCCAAAACTCTTTCAGGGTTTGATCATAAATATGGTTTTCATGGTGCCTCTGTGGTGATCACCTTTTAACTGTGATGTTAAATATTTTATGTTGTCCATGTGTTTCTGTTAAGATAACTTCTAAAACATAATTCTTCTGGTGTGCCTTTAATTTCCTTGTTTATGTTAATTTTTAAAAGCCTATAAGGATGTTTCCAAGCTGCACTGTTGCAGAATCTCCCCAAATCCATCCATCTACCAAATGTATTTTTTTTACCTGTTTATTCCTGTTCAGGGTTGGGTGGAACTGTTGTCTGTCTCCAATGGTTTGGCTAAAGGTGGGGTACACTCTGAACAGGCTGCCTGTTACGTCCACCAAGAACACAACACATTAAGGAGCACACGTGCCACAAATATGAGGGTTCAAAACATTCAATTTATTCAAACTGCTTCTTCCTGCAAAAAAAATAAATAAAATAAATAAAAAAGATATTATTATGAACTCCCAATTTCTGTGTCCACCTCAAAAGAAACACAAATACCCAAAGTATTTAACTGAAAGATGGAGCTGGTGAGCTGGTCAAACAGAACAAAACCGTACAGCTGAGGGTCAACCCCATACAGGGCCGTCGAAGCCGCTGCTGGTATCAGACTAAAACTACAAAAATATACAAAAAGAGCCTTAGTTCAAAAGACAGAACGAAAACGAGACAACCAGTCCCACCAGGCCAAAATTGCTATAAAATATGGAAAGAAGTTAACAAAAAACGACCTTGTCAGGCTGAGGCCCACATTGTCGGGAGGGAAACAGAGCCCAGAAAAGACGAGGGCGGCCAGAGGGCAGTCAAAAACCAAAAGAGTCCAGAGAGAAGCCAAAAAGAGAGAGGGACGAACAAAAGCTCCCTGGGACCAGCCTATTTATAGTTGGGTGTAAAAACGCCACAGCCTAAAACAATCAAGGTTAATTAGTTAACCAAAACTGATGTTGCCCTCAAAGCTCGTCGTTTAACTCCATTCGCACGACATCACCAGTTTATTCGTGGCAGTTTCAGCGCTCCTCAAATCTTAGAAAGAAAACAACAAAAAGCACCGTTTATTTAGCTGTTTCTCTGCATATTTGTGCTGCGGCTCATGTTCTTCTTGCTGTTTTGTCCCGTCCTCCCAGATCCTGCAGGTGCCCTCCGGGAAGCTTTTAGCCACTCTGCAGGGGCACACTAAGACCGTGCTTCACTGCCAGTTCTGCCAGAGCGGCCAAACGCTCATCACATCCTCTGAGGACGCCACCATCAGGGTAGGTTCAACTCCTCTCCTCCTCCTCTTGTTCCCTTATTTAAAAAAAATACATTTCAAGTTTGTTTCTGTTTAGTTTTGTTTCTTCTTTTTCCTTCTGCTCCTCATTCATGAGGGGGCCGAGATGATGTAGAGGCAGAGCAGCCGACCCGGGACCCGAAAGACCCATGTTCGATCCCCAGTCATTGCACATCTCGTGGTGTCTCTGAGCAGGACACCCCATCCCCAATTGCTCCCCGGGAGCCTTCAATAGCTGCCCACTGCTCCACCTGGGGGTGGATGGGTTAAATGCAGAGAGCCAATGGGAACATACAATGATGACAACACAAAACACATTATTATTATTATTATTATCTCGCACCTTCTCCTCCCTACTTAGTGGCATCTTTTCCAACTCCTCCCTCTTACTTGTTTCCCATCTTTCTTCCGTTACTGCTCATTGTCCTCCCTCCATCCACTCCTTCACTAGCTTTAGTGAATCCTTCATCCTCAGTGTTTGGGGTCTCTGCAGTAACTTTGCCTTTCTCCTACCTGTTAAACTCCACCAGCTCCTCTCCCGGCCTCTTCACCTTTCCACGCTTCATCCTTCTCTCCTTTCCCCCCCTCTTTTTGCCTCGGGCTTCACTGCTCTCAATAGCTCTTTATCTCCCTCCTGCTCCCGTGTTGACCACATGCGACTGTTTGTGTGTGAATACAGAAAGTGTGCGCATCAAGTTGTTACGCTCCGTCAATCCCCCACTGTTCATGCTCTGTTACTCTTTCTGTTTCCTTCTCCCCCTCTCATCTCACTCTTCTCCTTCTGCGTCTCCTCTTTTTACCCACAGACCTGTCCACTGCAGCACCTCCTTGGCAAAGCTCCTCATTCCGTATTCATGCGGCTGCTGCCTGCAGCATCGCTATCCTCAGACCACGCCACAGCTTATTCTGAAAATGTTCAGCTTCATGCCGTTTGGCATGCGCTTGCTAGGAAATGCAAGCGTTGTATTAAGATGTTGATGCAAACGCACGGTGAATACAAAAGACACCGATTTTTACCTTGAGACAAGAAAAGAGGACAAAGATCGACCTTGTGCACGGCTTGTGCTAGCTGTTAGAAGTCTGTTAGCAAAATATCCAATGAAACACTGGATGGATTTGAATAACACTTTCAGGAAATAATCATTGGATGTACATCAAGATGGCTGCTGCAGCTTATCGACTGATATTAAACTAAAATATGATGTAGGAGACGAAAAACAAGACAATAAATGTAAAACTTTGTGTACAGAGGTTTGCACTGCGTCCAACATTAGTATATATTTTGCAACAACTTCTTTACTGTTGTTTAGATGAGTCGTTTTTTTCTGCAGCACCAAAAGTGCAACGTTGATTTAAATATATCTGCAAATGATTAAAATCTTTCTAATTTCTTCTTACAAAATATGGTTGGTTTGCCCCTTTTTATCATTCTGCACCATGTGTTGGAAAAGTTCAGACATTTTGCTGTTTTTGCACACGAACCGACAAACGCTCGTGAAAAAACATTGCTACCACACATCCGTGCATTGCTCTGATGCGTGCTGTCATGACTGGAAGTACTCTGTCGGCTCCTGCGAGTGCACAGGAGGCAGAAAGCAAAAGTACAGCATGTTGCAGAAATGCTTATATTTTATTTAAAGCTTTCAGATGAGCGTCACAATTTCAATGCTGACTGCTTCTTTTGTGTTAATGTGTTCACTAACTGTGCATTTAGGCAATAAAGCTCTCATTATTTAGAAATACATTTCTTGTGAGGAATATTAACAAAACAGTCTGCTCATCAGGCTTTCAAATTAAGTAAATAAACACATCAGAGGAACTGCATAGAATGGAAAAAAACTGGGACATGCAAAAGAATAATCCCAAGCACAGCAACAAATCTACAGCGGAATAGCTGAGAATGAAAGGATTAAGCTGTTGGAACAGTGAAAGTGGAGACCTTAGCCTGACGAAACGCCTGGCGAGACTATGAGAGTTGTGCATATGCAGACAGAATTATTTGTGCACATATATTAAAGAAAAACAACCCACAAAGGTCACTGAAATCACCTCAAACTGACTAAACAATAAGACAAAAATGACTGAATTCAGTTATTGCTTTTAAATTAATTTCAACAGGATTATTTTTATAAAACAAAATAATGAAACTGCCCTCGACAAGAAGGGTGATGCCCCTAGAACATTTGACCATAGGACCAAAGTTCATGCTCAGTAATCCAGGTAATAATCCAACAATGTTCAGTCAAGTCATCTGGATGTTTTTTTTTTTTTTCTTTTCTTTTCTTTTCAAAGATGTTTTGTTCTTTATCCAAAGGACTTCTTCAGTCTGAGGAGCCAGCCACCAACAAACTGAGTCCCACCACAAACAGCACACTCCCATACTGGGGGAAAAAAAAAACAGTTTTCTGGTGATAAGATGGCCTCTGGGGCCTGCCCTATCCCCCGTCAACTCCTCTGAGGGCCTTGACCATAGGGACATGTTAAACTTACGTGGCCTGTAATCAGTATTACATGTGTCTTTAGTCCTTTAATTTGTCAGTTAGGGGACAAGTATTGTATTTTTGCTGTATAAGTCGCACCTTTTTGCATAAATTTGCAAGTCCTGCAACTTATACACTGAAGTGACTAATATACATTTTTCCCCATACAGTATTTCTAACCCAGTTTTTGGCTGAGATCTGACAATTTCATTCAGTCTGACATAGAAAATATTGAACACTGCCATTTTCAGCTACTAGAGGGTGCTTGAGTGATATGGCAAGCCAAGTGTCATTAATAGGTAAACGTGGCTATTAATGAGACACTTGGCTTGCCATACAGAGCCACCTTTGTCTCTCTCCGGAACTCCTGGAGCAAATGTCAAATCAGCTGCATTTGGCCGCCCAGGTGAAATGCAGCTGATTTGAACGTCAAAGTGCATTTATTAAGGAAAGCTTCATCTGAGACACACCTTTACTATAATTTTGATCAAACAAATAATAGTTTTTAAGTGTTAATCTTGTTAAATTCTTGTTCAAGTCCTCCTGTGCATGCTCCCACGGCCGCCATTTGGCAGCCAATTGATTTTTGGCACACCGGCTCACATTTTGGTCGGTCAGTGGTGACGCATAATAGATGCGACATATACGGCGACGCAACCTATTTATGTTTTTTTCCCACTTTATTAGACATTTTTGGACTGATGTGACTTATACGGCGGTGCGACGTATACGGCGACAAGTACGGTAGTCACTGTGCTGTTTGGTATCATTGTGTGTAAGAAGGCACGCCTCAAACCTGAGACAGCTGGAGCAGTTTGTCCATGAGAAGTGGACCAAAATACCTGTGGACAGGTGCCCAAGTCTCAGAGAGAGTTACAGAAATCCCGTCATTGCTTCCGCAAGTTGTTCAACACTTTTTTAAGTTAAAGGTACCACCTTTTATTTGTGAAGGCCTGTAAATAATTTCACTCAACCACAATTCAAAAGCAATGGCTGATATTCATCAGATAGGTTTTTTCTTATTGTTGCTTTTGCCAACTTTGTCATCTCCGAGACCTTTGTGTTTATTTTAATCATTAAATCATTATTTTAATCATTAAAAACCATTTATGTCTGTGCATTACAAACTGACAGTCCAATTTAAGAAGTCTTGTATTTGTATGTGTATCCAGGTGGTTGACGTGTCGTCCTCTGTTTTTCCCTGTAGGTGTGGAAGTGGCAGTCAGGCGAGTGTAAAGTACTTCAGGGACACAAGGACCAAGTCCGATGCTTCGCTCTGCTCTCCGACTCAACAAACGACTTGAGGCTGCTGTCCTGGTCCTTCGATGACACCGTGAAGGTGAAACTCGCACACACTTTGCACGTTTAACGGCAGCGTAAAGCCGTCCTGTGAATAATCCGTCCTGTCCTCACTGTCAGGTGTGGGACGTCGAGAGCGGAACGAAACTGCAAGACCTGGACGCTCATCAGGGAGCCATTCTGTCCTGTCACGTCTCACCGGACAGATGTCTTTTTGCGACCACCTCTGCTGACAAGACCGCTAAGGTTCAACGCTTGCACACACTCGCTCATGAGATGAGACACCTACTTGTACCTCCAGTGACATGACCTATTACACTTCAGCATCTTCTGTCAAATCTTCCCAACTGCTCACTTACGGCACATAAACAAGGATGCACTGCTGCGTGTCATTAAAGTTTGTCCAGTGAGGCGGTGAGACCTTACAGTAGGTATGAATCAGAAGGCTGCAGGTCAGTCTGTCCTCCATAGCTTTCCAGTCTGGATGTATCTCACATTGCTGCAGGCCAACCCATTCAGCAGGATGGCTGCAACCCAGCTGACCTCCCTCCCTCTTTGAAAGGAGCTTCTGCCAGTTTACCAGTTGACTTTGACCTGACTTTGACTACAAGGGCTTAGTGAGTTTTCTGTGAATGCAGTCATTTCTAAGTCACCATCCGTGGAGAAGTTAGCTGCACTGTGAACAGAACAAGCCGAGCTGCGTTGCTCTTCCACACCAGCTTCCTTTTAGCATCGTTCAATGTCCTACAGTCTCCAACAGTTATGCAACCATTAGGAACTATTCTTGTTCCAGATTAAAAAGACACCTCAAAGCCAATCTCTCTGGCATTTGTTAAATTACTTGATGAAGAGCTGCTTCTACCAAGTTTTTCACAGACGCTGCCAGCCACCTCAGTGATTTTTTTATGAATTTGGCAAAGATCATAACTGAGGTGTTTGTGTGTTAATCAGGCTGCTCAGCAGCCAGTTACATTGTCCTTGGTCCCCAGGGTGACTTTTTCCTGCCTGAATAATAAAACGTAACTCATCAAAGTCCCTGGTTTCTATCGATCTAGAGGTCAAACTAAAATTTTTAGCAATGAGTGCCTTTGAGTGGCAACACTAAAAAAAAAAGAAAAAAGTGCTCTGTTCGTTTTTTTTTTGTTTGTTAGTCTCCACTGACCTTCAGATAAAAAGAGGTTTGTGTGCAGATTTAGTTTGCCTGCCAAATGAAGGGTTTTAATTAGAAGTCATGTTATTTATGTGCAACGTGGGGTGCAAAGATGGAACAATGGATAAAATCCAGACAGGGTTCAAAAGTGAAAATGAGAAATCTAAAACCATCAAAGTGAGCGAGACGTCACCCATTAACAGATGGAGACACGGTGGCGACATCAAGCAAGCGGCACATTGGGACCAGTAACACAAGATTTATCACAGATGACGACTGTTACTGTAGGAGCAACAAAGGGCTTCGTTTTCTAAAATTGCTATGGATGACAAAGTTTATCCTCCTAATTCATGCTTTAGCTTATTTAGGTTTAAAAGAAAATGTAGCTAATCTTCACAAATGGTTCCTCATTTCATCAACTTGTGCAAATTTTGTTTTAACTAGAGAAATTACATTTTCCACAAAAATTCTGTGTGAATGCATATTGCAGAAGAACTTTCTGAGAAACAGCTGAAATTAGCCAAATTAGCAATAAAAAAAGGCTGAAAAATAGCTGAAAGTCAGAAAGAAGCTTAAGCTACCAGAAGGAAGCAGAATGAGCTGAAATTAGCTTAAAAATGTTGAATTAGCTGAAAAGGCTAAAATTAGCATAAACAGCTAAATAGTAACTGAAATAACTTAAACTAGCATGAATATGCTGAAAAGAGCATAACACGCTGAAATTAGCATAAAGAGGTTAATTATGCTGAAAGTAGCAGACATGATAGAGAATTGAATTAATCTGAAAACAGCAGAAATTGGCTTAAAAATGATCAAAGCTAGCTGAAAAAAGTAGAACAAGCTTAAATTATCAGGAAAAATAAAGCATAAAGAACATGTTTTCCCAGTTAAAGAAGCAGAATTGAGCTCAAAGAAGTGGAAATGATCTAAAAAGCTTAAATTAGGAGGGAAAAAAACAGCTGAAAAGTAGCTAAAAAAGCAGAAAGAAGCTTAAATTATCAGACGGAAGTGGAGAGGACATTTTAGCTGAATTAGGCTGATTTTTTTTTTAATAAAAAAAAAAAAAGTGGAATTAGCTGAAAAAGGGAAAAACATTGCATAAAACAGATTCATAGTAGCTGAAATAGCAAAAAAGCTGAAATGTGCATAAAAAAGCTGAAAGGAGCATAACAAGCTGAAACTAGCAGAAAGAAGTTAGAAGAAGCACAAAAATTTTATCGTTATCAGAAAGGATCACAAAACAGCTGAAAGTAGCTGAAAAAAAAAAGTTAAAATTTGCACAAGGAAGCTGAAAGAAGCTGAACCAGAACAAAATGTGATAGGAGCAGTAAAAGGTTGTAAACACATCTAAAGATTTGAAGGATGTAAAATGAGCTCAATTCATTTTCTATAAGGAAAAAAAATGTCAGATAAGGCTAAATATTTCAAAAAGCTAAAGTTGCACCAATACCAAAAGTCTTACTGAGCAGGATTGTCCTGAAAGAGCTGAACATTTTGATATATGATTTGTTGAAATTGCACAAAAACTATGGAACGAGAGAGATGCCGAAAAACGTACTGAAGACTTCGTAAACATTCACACTGTTGTGACCCGTTTCACACAGTCAAGTCTTAATGTAGTATTTTGTGCTTGCAGGTGTGGCGCTGTGAATCCTGGCAGTGTGCGTACGTGCTGAGAGGTCACCAGGAGTGTGTCAGAAGCTGCCGGTTTTCCTGGGACGGCCAGCGCCTCGCAACAGGAGACGACAACGGAGAGATCCGGGTGTGCATTCGTGAATATTTCTTATATTCTGTTAAGTTGCGGGGAACGCAAACGAAGGCGGATTAGGAGTTAGAGGAACGATGCAAAATGAGACGTGCTCCTCGTGCGTCAACACATTAACCAGCTCCGTGCTGCACTCGTGAGAATCGGTGACAGAGCCTCTAATTTTCTGTTCAAAAATACAAAAAGCAATTACAGCAGTCAACATTTATTTCCAGAATTTACCCTCTAATTACACGTCACCCCTCATTTAGATAAAGTGCTTGCTCGTGATTAGCGCCGTGCACACAGGAGGGACTGAGATGAAAGAGAGGAGGCAGGGCTCCTCCTCGCAAGGAGGTGTAGTGTAAGACGTTTGGGAGCGAGCAGGAACAGGAGGCTCGTGCTGCCAAATTGGCTCTCGGAGGCCCCGCTGTCTGCGCAGAGCACGCAAAGTGAACTGCGAGGTAGAGGAGCAACGCGCGTCCTTCATCCTGCAGCAGAAAAGTCAGCGATCAGTTTGGAAGTGACTGAATCCAAGAGGTGCGGTTACGCAACGTCCTGAAATCTCCTCCGTCTCCATGGAAACAACAAGCATGCCAACAAATAAATATAGCTGCGTGCGATGTGTTATTGTCCAGTAAGTGAGGCAGTTGTGCAACATCTGTAAACCAACACAATCCTCAAGTTCTCATTTATTTCAGTGCAAAAGTCTTAAGCCCCCTGTTTTATTTGAAGGGAACTAGACTTCCTTTTCATTGTTTACTATTGTCGTGAGCAATGGTTCTGCAGGGTTTCTGAATGTTTTTCCTCAATGTTTTTTTATTGTTGGCTGCTTGATTTCTCTCTGTTAGCCAAAAACCTGGCACATTTTGGCATGTTGTTCGTTTTGCAACGAGCTGCTATGAGTGAGGTTCTTAAAACCAATTAAAACTTGTGTTTTTGCCAAGGATTGTTATGGAACCAAGATGACTCTCAGCTAACCCTACACCAATTGTTTGCCAATTATGCGTAAAATTAACTGAGTTAAATCAGTTTTTTGTGTTTTTAGTTGATGAGCTGTGGCAGCCATCTTGAATTGTGTTGACTCCAAAATTTAATCGGTATTAAATAGGGGTTGAATCAACTAGTCGATTCTCGATCATCTCACAAGATTTTATATTTCATGTCGACTAGTCGCACCCCCCCCTCCTCCCGCTGTTCCCAACCATATTCCACCCAATCCACGTGGTGGATTAAATAAAATAAAACTAAAAACAGCAGCATTTTTGCAGCTTCCTAACAGTTTTGCTTTTCCTTTGACTTATTTGCTGCATGATAAATGGTAGGAGCATAAACATACGCTTGATGTTTGGTTGTTCTTTTTTTGTAGATAATAAATTACTTCTTTTTTTCTAGTATTTTTTTTTTTCACTTTTTTCTTTTTTTTTAACGTTAAACTATGAGCTTTGAGGGAAGAAAATATATTTTTTGCAAATATGATGTAGCGTCTTGAGTTCATATGACATCATCGACTAGTCGAAGTCCCCTCAACTTTTATCATGTTAAAGTCGACTGTTAAAAATATGTAGTCGTTTAACCCCTAGTATTAAATGTGCAACCTACAATTAACTTTTGTTACAAACAAACACAGGTAGCAGCATAAACGTTTGCTTTTCATGGCAGCAGGCAATAAATACTCCTCTAAAACAATCATGTATGAAAACTTGTTTTGTATTGATTGGAAAAATAATCAATGGTCTTAGAAGAACTTAAAATATGATTTTAAAATGCCTGGAAAAATTGCTTACGTTACAGAAAAAGCACAAGAACACCTGGGTCCTTGAAAATCAATTTATAAAATAAAAATAAAAAAAATACACAGTTGTACCTCTAGATGTTATGGTAAATTTTCAGTCATTCACATATACAGAGACAGAAACTTTGATTTTCTGTTATCCAAGTGCTTATTTAGTATTTTGCATCGTTTCAAACTGTTTGTATCACTTCACAAAAAAAAAAAAATAAATAAAAAAAAAAGAATGTTTATTGTCATCGTCACCTTTGTCAAGCTGGGATGGCGAAGCACATGGTGACCCAGATATAATTAGGTTATATCACTACAAATTCACTCAGTAGGCCTGCTTTTAAAACCGTTTTCATAAAAAGACTACAGTAAAGTCAAAATGGAGTATTTCAGTTAGACATAAACAATGTTCCATAAATGTTTGATAAAAAGCAACACATTTAAATGTGTTACAAGGTCACCACCACACATTGTGATATTTTTGACTGTAAAGACTCCAAACATATGATATTGTTATGGTCTAATATTTAAGGAGATCCCTGTACCCAATGTAACATTACTGACACTAATCAAAACTGTTTTCTCTTCTGTGTTAAAACAGCCACATTTTATTCTAAGGTCCCTCTGGTTGTGACCACTCTGCTTTGTTGAACCATCTAATTAAAGTACGGAAGCCCAAAGGTGTCAAAGTAAACCCTGCCTAAAAGTTTCTGCTGTTGATTCAAGTGAAACCAGGTCTACGAGCCTGGTTTAAGTCTTTGTTGGTGATCACCAGCATTTGTTGTTATTTATAACATGTGCCTTCTGTCTGCCACAGCTCTGGAGTGTCAAAGATGGCTCTTTACTCAAGATTTGTTCCCGGGACAGTAAAGACGGCATGGACTCGCTTCACGGAGGCTGGGTGACAGATCTCCACTTCTCACCAGACAACTCTCTTCTCGTCTCAACTGGAGGCTACATCAAGGTATGTAAACAGAAGCTTGAAGTCCAGGTGAACTGCTGGAAATCCTGACGGAGAGGACGCATTTTTGTCTTCGGTAATAGTGTGAACGTTTATGAAGCAATCACACTGTTGTGATCAATTTTTCTTCCGTATATTTTTCAGCATCTTTTTCGTTCCACCAGTTTTGAGCTATTTCATCAAATCATATCAAAATGTTCACCTTGTTCAGGACAATGCTGCTATGACTTTTGGTATTGGTGCAACTTTAGCTTTTTAAATTTTTTATTTTTATTTTTATTTTTTTATATTTAGCCTTTTCTGCCATTTCTTTCCTCATAGAACATGAATTGAGCTCATTTTACATCCTTCAAATCTTTAGATGTGTTTACAACCTTTTCCTTTCATGTTTTGTTCTGCTTCAGCTTCTTTCAGCTTCCTTGTGCTAAAACATTTTTCAGCTACTTTCAGCAGTTTTTTCGGCTGTTTTGTGATCCTTTCTGATTATTTCTAACTACAGCATTTTTCACTTCTAATTTATTTCTGCTAATTTCATCTTGTTATGCTCCTTTCAACTTATTTCTGCAAGTTTAATCTTTTCTGCTATTTCATCTAGTATTTAGCTGTTATATTTTAGCTTTTTTGGCCAATTTCACAATTTTTTCACTCATTTAAAGTTTTTTCAGCCTAATTCAGCAAAAATATGTTCTCTCCACTCCCTTCTGGTAATTTAAGCTTATTTCTTCTTTGTTAGCTACTTTTCAGCTGCTTTTTGCTCATTTCAGCTTTTTTCAGATTGTTTCCACTTTGTGCTCATTTCTGCATCTTTAAGCCTAATTGGGCTAATGTGTTCTTTCTGCTTTCTACTGCTTATTTAAACATACCGGTATTCTACCTTTTCGGTTACTTACTTATTTATTTATTTATTTTTAGCATTTTTTTAGCTAATTTAATCTGTTTTCAGCTAAATTCAAGTTTTTCTTGGTAATTTTTGTTACTTTCATCCTAATTAACTTCTTTATGCTAAGTTCATATTGTTATGCTCTTTTCACCTTTATATGCTAGTATTATTTCAGCTACTATTTAGCTGTTTCGATGCAAATTCAATCTTTTTCAGCTATCCACATTTTTTTTTTTAGCTAATGTCTGTTATTTCCTCCTCCTTCTGGTAGTTTAAACTTCTTTCTGCCTTTTCAGCTACTTTTCATTGTATTTTTTTTTTCTAATTGCAGCTATTTTTTAACAATTTTTCAAAATGTTGTGCTCATTTCTCCTTATTTAAACCTAATTCAGCAAATATGAGTTCTTTCTGCTTTTTTCTGTTAATTTATACTTTTTCTTCCGTTTCAGCCATGTTTCAGCATATATTTACCGTAGCTAATTTTAGCTGTTTTTCCAGCAAGTTCTTCTACAATAAGCATTCACATTGCATTTTCACAGGAAATGCAATTTCTCTAGTTAATGTTTTATCTCATTTACATCATGAATAAATCCCAGATGACTGTTATGTGTTTTAACAGGCGCACAATTAATCTTTTGTCACATTTTATTCAAGCATTTCTTAGAAAGTTAATTTGCAGGATGACACAAAGTTGCAGAGAGAAAGAGAAGAGAGAAATTAGACACAAGCATCGTTAAAATAATGTTTCCTGCTGGATTTGAACCAGCCATGTAGATGATTTATGGTTGATGCTTTTCTGGGGATGTGTGTGGAGTAAAACAAATGAACCTGTGATTTATTAGGAATTAAAACATAGTTCCATAAACTACTGTATAAGCATGACGGAAAATGTTCATTGTCCAAGGAAAACAAGCATGACAAAGTCACAAAGTTCTTTCATTAAAACAACCTCACGGACTGGAAAAGGGCTTTAAATAGTGATTTAAACAGGAGTACTGTCTTTAAAGTGTTAATGTTCTCTAGGACACTGATGGATAACAGATGGGCAGTGGACAAAGGTGTATGTTTTGGTCCACATGCTGATGGAGTATAAATTGGACATCATATTAAATATTAATGTAACAAACGTAATTTTTCTGTGTCCTCCTTGATCTACACAAACAGTTCTGAGTCCTCAAGGAGGGAAATGTGATTACATTAATTGTCCATGGGAAACAGTCATCTACAACCAGCAGGCCAAGATTACCTTAGCACAGTCTAAAGCTTCTATTTCATCACATAGACTGATCCTAATTGCTAAATTCACTAATATATTTGCCTCGCTGATTGTTCAATAATATTAAAATGTCATACTGAATGAGGCTGTGTGTGTGTTTGAGCCTAATCAATGAGTCACTTCATATTTCTGCCTTTTCTTTCTTTTTTTTAATTTTTTTTTATAATTTTTGGTTGTAACATGAGTGAAAACATGCTAAAGTGGTTGTTAAATCTAAACATTGCATTATTTGTGGCTTATGGAAAATTGGCTTAAAAAATAAGGTACGGTCTTCTGTTTGATGCTACGCTTCTTTCTCAACCAGGCTGCAGGACTAGTTATACTGCCAACGAGTTATTTTCAGCAGCGCAGAGCTTTGCTTACAATTCCATAAGCCTCACCAGCAGCGCAGCGCTAAGCTTTCATTTATTGCAAAAGGGAGCAGAGGAATAACTGAACATCTGACGTTTTGAGCAAGAGAAAGAGGAGGGGAGCAGAAGGAGAGAGGAGTTTGCCGTCTTTCTAGCAGGACTTTAAATAGTACTTTGAAAAAATAAAACAATAAAATAAACTTAAGATACAGTTAGATTTTATTTTAGAAGTTAATTCTCTTTATGGGAGCGCAAGTCAGTGTTGGAGCTTGGGCGTTGCTTATTATAACAAATGTGTACCACACAACCATCTCCACTAAAACTATTATTACCAACTGGTTTGATGACGTGTCGGTAATTAAACCAAGCTCATATTTTAAGGCCTGGTTCTACTTCACAAGACATACGACTTTGGATCTTGT
This sequence comes from Simpsonichthys santanae, assembly GCA_031762415.1. Lineage (NCBI taxonomy): Eukaryota > Metazoa > Chordata > Actinopteri > Cyprinodontiformes > Rivulidae > Simpsonichthys > Simpsonichthys santanae. The sequence goes on from JARVLU010000646.1 coordinate 13,376,065, forward strand.
TGACGTGATTGTGAGGCGGTCTTTTTTACATGGACAATTCATTCACTCAGAGAAACTGTGGGGTGAGGTCCTGATAGGCCCTCCCACTCCAGCACGTCACGTGCAAAAAGCCACAATAAAGTGACATCGGGGTTGTCAGAGAATGGGTGTTGATTTCCAGTTGATGATGGAGTTGGAGGAGGAAGAACTGGTATTTTTGTTAACTGGGGAAAAGCACTATTATGTAAAATTGTCACAAATGTGAAAAATGTTGATATTTTTGTTAGGCCTGTCACGATAACAAATTTTGCTGGGCGATTAATTGTCTCAGAAATTATTGCGATAAACGATATTATTTGAAATTTGACAATAATTAGAAATTATTGTCACATTTAAGAAGAAATGTTTAATTTGTTTTGAGTGTAGTACATTTTTTGACCACCGGATGGCAGTATAAGACTGTTTGAACCGAAGGGTGGATAGTGAGGGAGTGAGCAGCGTTACTCTTTAAGAAAAATGGGGGGGAGGCCCCTTGACGTGACATGGGCTGTCTCTCCTTCCTTTTTTTCCCCAGTTCTCAAAATGGCGGACACTCGGTGTGGTTTGAGCATGGCATTTGTCACACAAAGCTTTTAATAAAAAAAATCAGTAAACAAGTTTTCAACTTCTTTTTGTGGCGAAAAACAACTTTTTACACGAAGGCACGGGTTTCAACCATGAATTTTGGAGCTTCAACAAGACGGCGTTTTTTTTTTCCCGAGGTCGGCCTGTTAGCTTAGCTTCTCAGCTTAGCTGCTTTTAACGATCCAAAAACGTGATTTTTGGATCGTTAAAATGGATTTTAAAGAAAAAAGAGAAAGGGAGGGGTCAGTGGAGAGCACCGGAGTTGAGCCCTATGTCATCCAGTGTCTTGAAAAAAATTAGAAAGACAGAGTCACGAAGAAACAATAAATCCGATAAATGAAAATGATCGACCTCATTTTAATTTATCGTGCGATTAATTGATTTATTGTTTATCGCAACAGGCCTGACGCTTGTAAGTTTTCCTGGAACAGTTGTAATAATGGCTGTTTTCTGACAGCCTCGGCCAGCAGAGCAGAGCAGAGCAGCCACTTTTCATAAACAAATGCACAAGATGGAGTCTCAGAAGGTGGTGCGAGAAGACAAATATACATGCATTCAGCAGGTCAGCGTCTCACTTCTCATGGAGTATAATCCAGGCTTTAATGGGTTCTCACTGATACACCTGTCTGCATGGGTTTTGGCTCAAACTGATGTGTTGACTTAAGGCTGCTGTGTTGCATTTGTGAGCATTGTATCCTAAGAGGTTCAGTAAAAAAAACAATTGGATTTCTCTTGTTTCTTGGAGATTGGCTTCTTCAGTTCTGACCGCAGTTTGGGAGTATCAGGCTTATAAGCCGTTGTTTTAACTATCTGCATAATACGTGGTCTTTTAAGTTTGCAAAAGTCGCTGACCCCCACATGTACGATTGTTGCAAAGCTGCAGGTTGACGGTAAAACCCCTCTTAATCATTACTTAAAAGAAACATGTCAGTGCAAGCTTGTGACGTGACTGGAATAATGCACGCCTATTTGTTATTGTCTTTACTTTTACAGCAGACGGGGGTCACAAAGCGTCCAGTCTCTGCTGGCTGCTGATCGACTGCATGTTGAGTGATGATGTAATTCTCCCGGGAGAAGCCTTCTGATCGATGAGCTTGTGTATCTCAGATTACTCCTGGTACTCTGTGTGGGGCGGGTGGTGCTGTTGTGTTCATTGATGTGTGCTTTTGTTTATACGTGCACGCACACAGGTCGATGGAGGTATTTCTGTTGATGGCGGTGGATGCTATCAGGCTTTTTATAGAAAACACTGATCATCATGCCGTCTGCAGCAGATTCTTCATGATGAGACCATAAAACCTGGAAATGGTTTGAAACACAATTATGATCTCAAATTTCCATCTTTTGCTTATTGAAATTCATTTTATGTACCGTAATTTTCGACGTGTAAGTCGCATCAGTCAAAAAAAATAGCATCACAAAGAGGAAAAAAACATGTACAGTATGTCACAGTTATTATGCGTCACTGCTGACCCGTCGCGTTTAACATTTGTTTATTTAATGGTCAACACAGCTTCATTTCACCTGGGTGGCACTGCGCCTTCCATCCATCCATCCATCCATCCAACCATTCATCCATCCATCCATCACGACTTCGCCAATAGATCTCCAATGTTCCTCCGCCTGCACCAGCTGAGTGAAGCGAGCCCGCACAGGAGGACTCGCTGTTGCAGTTCTTCAAAATTTAAAAAGATTATCACTTAAAAACAATTATTTGTTTGTTCAACATTATAGCAACGGTGTGTCTCAGTTTAACTTTCTTTAATAAATGTACTTTATAATAATATGTATGTACTGTATGTACAGGTTGACCTCGGTTTAAGTTTTTTCGCACTTACTTTATTTAATACAGTAATTAATAACAATACAGTATAATACTGTATTTTAAAAAATATATATATATTAATGTGCTTTTTTCATGTGTACAGCACATTGTTGCAGCTGTGGTTGTTTTAAATGGCTTTATAAATAACATATTATTATTATTA
>JARVLU010000646.1:13389542-13401231 GCA_031762415.1 Simpsonichthys santanae
CTTGTTTTAACTGGTCACAAGGTAGTGCTCTGAAATATAAATGAAGTTTAGACAATTGTTAAAACCAAAAAGAATCTAAAATCGGTTTCTCATGCAAGCATTGGCCGATTTCCCAAAATTAAGGAAATGGGGGCCGATAAATCGGCCGGCCGATTTATCGGTGCACCCCTATCTACAACCGTTAATTTTGAGTTTTATAAATCCACCCAGTCTTCTGTAAGATATTTTACTGACAGGCAAAGTAGAAACTGCAGGCAGGAAGTTAAAATGTGATTAGTTTATTTTGACTTTATTATGCAAGTTTATCTTTGCAGCGCTGTACTGAAACAACTTGGGCTGTTGTGCAAAATCTAAGTAAAATTAAAACTTGTTGAAAATATCTGCCCTTGAATTAAAACGGCACTTATTTTGAAACAAAACCTTTGTTTTAAAGTATAATCTTGTTTTAGAACCAGAAGAAACTAGCTGATTTTTCTCGGTATTGACGCTGAAATTCTCAACCACAGGCATACATACACAGACCTATTTATAGACCTATGCATATATTCATATATACAGTACAGTATATATATATATATACAGTATATGTACGTTTATATATATATATATATATATATATATATATACTCACACATACTCATATTAATAGACATACAGACACTTGTGCATAAATCAGTCAGATTCTTTGCACGTGATGGAACGACATGTACACAGGGTCCCAGTTACATCCAACAATAAAATGTAAAAGAAAAACTAATAACATCTAAGATATGAACTAAGAAAAACAACTAAAAAATACACTAAGCATAAAAACATTGTCCAACAGCAGCACAAACATGAGTGTATGAACAGATGAGCACGAATGAATACAGCAACATGAAACAGATCAATTTTATTTATAAAGCACCCTTCATACTAAAAGCAGCTCAAAGTGCTGTATAGAATTATAATACAAACAAAATTAAAGCAAATGAGACACAAAATTAATTAAATTTGTGGGGAGTGGTGACGCAGCGGTTAGAGACGGTGGACCTGTGTTCGGAAGATCGCCGGTTCAAGCCCCAGTACCAACAACATCAAAATGTGGGTGGAAAAGGTGAAACACCCACACCTGCCTCCACCCTTATTCGCCCCACTCTGAGCCCCTGAGCAAGGCCCTTAACCCCCACTATCTGCTCCTTAAACAGGTCTCTCTTGAAAATGAGTTCTCGTGGTTCAATGAGACTACCTGTATAAATAAAGGGTAAATGAAAAAAATTAAATAGTATGTAAAATGTATAGACTGAACAGAGATGAACCAGTTCAGGAAATGCAGTTAAAAAGATGGATCTTGAACCTGCTCTTAAAAACAACATCATTCTCTGCAGCCCTCAGGTTCTCCTGCAGACTATTCCACAGACGGGTCCATAGTACTGGAAAGAAGCCTCACCGTAAGTGTGAGTTCTGACTATTGGAACTCTTAGTAGTCCAGTGCCAGAGGACCTTAGTGTCCGCGGGGATTCATAGGGCAATAGCAGCTCTGCAAGATAAGATGGTGCGAGACCATTGAGACATTTAAAAACCACTAAGAGAATCTTAAAATCAATTCTGAGGCGCACAGGGAGACAATGCAATGATTTTAACACAGGTGTAATATGAGCCTGCCTTCTGGTTAGCACACAAGCAGCAGAGTTTTGTAACAGCTGAAGGCTGGACAAATTTTTCTTAGGGAGACCAGAAAGCAGTGCATCACAGTAGTCTAAACAACTAGAAATAAAAGCATGCATCAAAGTCTCAGTATTGGTGAGAGAAAGAAGAGGGCGGACTCTGGCTATATTTTTTAGATGATAAAATCCTGTTTTGACTATATGTTTAATATGAGGAATAAAAGTAAGCTCAGAGTCAAAAAGAACCCCCAGGCTTCTTACTTTTTTAGAAGGTTGTAAAGACAGAGATTGTAATTTCTGAATTGTATTTTCTTTTTGAACCTCAGGTCCAATGATTAAAACTTCTGTTTTGTCCTGGTTTAGCTGGAGAAAGTTCTGTGCCATCCAGGACTTTATGTCTGAAATGCAATTAAAAAGTGCAGTGATTGGCCGGGGGTCATCATGAGATAATGAGATGTATAGCTGTGTGTCATCAGCATAACTATGGAAACTTATCCCATGATTCCTGATGACTCCACGAAGCGGCAGCATGTACAAATTAAAAAGTAGGGGGCCTAAAATAGAGCCTTGGGGTACACCATAGTTAGCTTCATGGATCTGTGACCACAGAAGAACAGTACCAGAAAGACAATGAAGCAGAGCTTTATTTAGAATGTCTGCTTTCTCGTGTTTATTTATTTATTTATTTTTTTTTTTTTTTAGAAGACTGTTTGCACGTAGTTTCTTTCTGAGGTTCATTTGATCTCTGCAACACTTAAGTAAAGTCAGTATTTTTAAGCTGTATAGTAACAAAAGTGAAAGCTGCCTTGACTATTAAAGCTACTGTGTGTTGGTTGCACCCTGGAGCTTCTTGGTTTCAACCTTCCTCCCTCACTGGTCCAGACATTGAAATGAGTTGCTGTTTCCTGACAGTACAGGTGTGTAAAATGAGTTTGTGTTTAACAGGACGTCGTGATGGTTCGGGCAGCATTTAGTTTTGATTTTGTTTTGCTCTTTCTTTTTCTTTTTTAATCATCACATTGTTCCAGAAACCAACGTCCCGCTGTGCAGCTCCAACGTAGAAGCAGACCTGCCTCTAAAAATACCCTCACACACTTGGAGAGATGAAAAACCACCCTGTGTCTCTTTTAGGTTTTCATCATTTTTACTTTTTTGCTTCTCTATTCCAAGAGATTAAAAAAAAAAAAAACATGTTAGAGCATGCGCAATCTCTTCAGTGTATCGCACTCCCAGATGTTTGCTGCACGCTTCGGCTGTGCTTCTGTGTCAGAGAAAGCAGAGAAGAGAAGAAAGTTGACGGACTGAAAATGGCCTGGAGTTTTCTTGTTTTCAAGCTTGAGGGGAGAAACACGAGCTGGTGAAATGTTTAACTGGCTGTTATTTCTCCTGCACTGCTCATTAAGGCAGACTTATTGGTCTTTCTAGCTGGAGCCAAAATGTGACATGGTATAGATGAAACTGTAGACAAGAAGGTTAATAAAAGCAAGATGGCGGTTATTTTCTTTCATGTATGAATATATTCTCTGACATCCTTTAAATCTAGTTCAGATCATTCTTTTTCCCATCTTGACTGGTCTGGACTGCAGGTAAACGAGCTCAGCACCCAAATTCTTACTACACCATCTGTCATTCTACCCTCAACAGACTAATCTCCATTGGCATCGCAGGTATTCGCTAGACTGGTTCAAATATCTTCTCTCAATTCCTTCAGTTTAAATCATTCTGTTCTCAGTTCCCGTCTCCACGGGTGTGCCCCAAGGCTCTGTCCTCGGACCCCTCCTCTTCATCACTCACTGTTTTCCTCTAGGTCACATCTTCCGCAAATTTGGTGTCCTTTTCCACTGTTATGCTGATGACACATAGCTCTAGTTGTCGACCAAACACCACTCATCCTCACCGTCTCTCAGTGAGCTCAGTCACTGGTTTTCTAACAATTTCCTTCAACTAAACAGTGACAAAACAGAAATCATTCTTGTCTGTACCAAAAACTCTATTTCAAATTCAGATCTTCTTGTTCCCCTTAACAACTATCTGCTTTCCCCCTCGCCTCAGGTCAAGAGTCTCGGTGTCATCCCTTTCTTTGTTCAAGACTACTCTGAAAACACATCTCTTTAGACTCGCTTATTCTTTATAACTTTGTTTTAAGTACTGTATTTGGTATTTCAATTTATGCCTGTTGATGTTTGCATTGTGTTTGTTTCTACACAATTTTATCTGATATGTTTCTTGCTGTAAAGTATCATTGGGTGTCCTGAAAGGTGCTTTTTAAATAAAATTATTATTATTATTATTATTATTATTATTCCACCATACTGTTTTAATTTATGCAGCATTTGCTTTGGCATTGGCTTCTGGAGAAAAGCAAGGTATTACCTGGAATTAGGTGTCTAAAAGAGATTTTTTTTTTTTTTTAACTTAAAGCATGAAAATATAGTCATTCATCATTATTTTGGATGTAAATGACTCTTAGAACTAAAATGTCCTTTTTTGTCTTGGTGGTTTATTTTGTATGTTTATATTCACCTGTGTATTAAAGACGACAAGAAGACAAATACTCTGATATTAGTTATAATAAATGAAACTACTCTTTGCATTCCTTTACTTTGTTGTGTATTTGTCAGCTTTGGTGGCTGTCTGGTGGAATTCCAGGTGAATAAAGGCTGATTCTGTGCGATGTAGTCATGTGCAGAAGGTCGACTCGGCATCAATATTTCAGTAGATGGATCTTTATATGAATAATTCAGCTTCAGAGTCACACTTTGGTCCCTCCACACACGACTCTCGACCTGGTCACAAATAACACTCACCTGTTAAATCTTCACTTTTTCCTGATGAAATGAAAGTGGCCTTTACCAAATCACCTGAATCTACTCCAGGAGGCATTCCCTCTTTCTTACCTTTATCTCCCTCCTTTGCTTTCATCCGTTGTGCTGGAGTTTTTCTTCACGACTTATTTCTTTTCTTCATTTTTAAAAAAAACTGTATCCACTCCCTCTGGACTGTAGTGGAGTTATTTATGTACGAGGAAGATAAATTACCTCCCTCAGCCATTCCGAAAGACCCAATCATGCTCTCACACACGCATAAGCATCGTTCTGGTCTTTGCAAGAACACAAGACCGTTTTTTTTTTTTTTTTTTTTCCTTTATTTTCCCCAGTATGTAAGTGATGCCGACTTTCCCTCAGGCAGTCTGAATAAGAAGACCTATTTAGCCTTCAACACTGGATGCTGAGAACCCGTTGGACCCTGTTTTGATGTTGCGTAGGATAAATAATGGTTACACTGACACTATGACTGACACATTTGACTTTTAAAGATGGCACGCTGTGTGTATTCTAACAGTTTGCCACGTTGCGGAAACATTTCCCGTCAAAGTTTCAACATGTTAGTTTTAAATAGATTTAAGGGTGCGTGAGACCTTTTTATATGGACCACATTAAGTTGAATCGTAGGCAGCAGGACATAGTTTTTGGTTCATGAAGACATTCTCTTGAATGAGAAGTCAAAACATCTTCAAAAATCGAAGGAGTCTAGTTGTCTTCAGTTCTTCTTGCTAGGATTAGGGGCTCCGTGTTTACAGTATGTCTATTTTTTATTATTAGCAATAGCTATGTATGCAGGATTAGTATTTTAAAGAACTGCTATGAATAAGACACAAACTATATGCATAGGATATATATTAAGGGTAAAACGATGCAACCATAAGTCCTCTGGTATGTCCTCATTAGGCGGTAAGATAATTGTCATGTAGGGTACATCTTTTCACAGTTGAATATACGGTCAGGATGCCCTCCAAGTGATGCACATCTCCAGCTCAGATGAGACTGCTGGCAGTAAATTATCTGGTCAGTCTGTTATATCTTCACTGCCCTTGATTTCCACCTTCAGTTTAGCTGATTGTAGACAAGATGTTAAAGCACCCAAAGACAGGAGTGAGGAAGATGTTGATTTATCACAATGTTCAGTAATATCACCAGAGCATTGTTGTCTGATATTGTGCAGTTGTGTGGATGTTTATGAAGCATTCACACTATTGTGATCCATTTTTTTTTTCCATATGTTTTTCAGCATGTTTCTCGTTCCACAATTTTTGTGCTGTTTCAACAAATCGCATATCAAAGCGTTCAGCTCGTTCAGGACAATCCTGCTATGACTTTTGGTATTGGTGCAACTTTAGCTTTTTGAAATATTTAGCCTTTTTTGCCACTTTTTTCCTCAAAGAAAATGAATTGAGCTCATTTTACATCCTTCAAATGTTGAGATGTGTTTTTTTACTGCTCCTTTCACATTTTGTTCTGGTTCAGCTTCTTTCAGCTTCCTTGTGCAAATTTTAACTTTTTTCAGCTAATTTCAGCTGTTAACTACATTTTTGTTTTTCTTCTTGTTTCTATTAATTTCAGCTTGTTATTCCGCATTTTTGAACTCATTTAAAAAAAAAATCTGCCTAATTTATCAAAAATGTGTGCTCTCTACTTCATTCTGGCAATTCAAGCTTCCTTCTGCCTTTTTTAGCTGCTTTTCAGCATTTTTCTTCTTCTAATTTCAGCTTTTTCAGATGATTTCCACTTTTATGTGCTCATTTCTGCTTCTTTCAGCCTAATTGAGCAAACATTTTCTTTTCTGTTTTCTTCTGCTAATTTAAGCTTGTTCTACATTTTCAGCTACTTTTTTAAAGCTTTTTTTGTTGTTGCTTATTTCAGCTGTTGAGTTTCAGCTTTTTGTGATTGTTTTAGATTATTTCTGCTAACTACACACGTTTGTTCTTCTAACTTCTTTCTATTAATTTCATTTCAGCTTGTTATGCTCTTTTGGCTTACTTCTTCTTGTTTCAGCCTTTTCTGATATTTCAGCTAATATTTAGCTATTTTATGCTAATTTTAGCTTTCTCAGCTAATTTTGCCTTTTTTTTTGCACTCATTTCATTTTTTCTGCCTAATTGATCAAAAATGTGCTCTCTCCGCTTCTGACAATTGAAGCTTCCTTCTGCCTTTTTAGCTACTTTTCAGCATTTTTTTGTTAATTTCAGCTTTTTCAGATGATTTCCACTTTTTTGTGCTAATTTCTGCTTTTTTCAGCCTAATTGAGCAAACATGTTCTTTCCGTTTTCTTTTACTAATTTATGCTTGTTCTACATTGCAGCTACCTTTTTAGCATTTTTAGCTAATTTCAGCTGTTTTCAGATAGATTCAAAATTTTTGTGGCAATTTCTGTTACTATCAGCCTAATTAACTTATTTCTGTTAATTTCAGCTTGCTATGCTAATTTCAGCTGTTATCTGCTAGTTTCAGCATTTTCTGCTATTTCAGCTACAATTTAGCTGCTTTATGCTAATTTTAGTATTTTTTTAGCTACTTTTTTTTGCCTTTTATTTCATTGCAGTTTTTTTCAGTCTCCACCAGATGCTGCTAAATCCCACATCTGTAAAATAATTCCTCCCCTCCCAAATTTTGATTTGACGTGTCACACTTAAATATTTCCTCCTAATCAAATTAAAGCAAGCGGGTGCAAGTAACACTTTAAATGTCACCGCATTATCTACATCTGCCTCATAATCTGTCTGTTTTAGTAACTTTTGACATCTTTGCTTTAACTTGTTTGAAAAAAAAAATCTGTACTTCTCTCTTATGATTGTCTATTGTTGATTGTCCAAGGAAAATCTATTGCTGTATTGTTGTTGTTGTCATCATCCTTAGTTTGTAGCCAGGTCTCTTGTAAATGAGTCCTCGAGGCTCAATGAGATTAACCTGCCTAAATAAAGGTTGAATGAATGAATGTTTTATCAGTAGCTGTCCATTTTCATCTGTATGCTTTTATTTACCATACTCTCTTATACATCTAAACTTTTTTTGTTTGTGTCCAGCCTTTGTTTAATTTCAGCCGCCTCAGCAAACATACGCAGTTAAGACGTCAAAGTACACAAAACATACACACACCAAGCAGTGTAAAGGTACTCACACAGTGTAGTTCAGCACCTGCATACATCACTAACTCCCATCAATCAATTGCCCTGCAGTGATTGTGTTGCTATCAGCCATCTGCTTTGAAATATGAACACTGTTACACACAAACTAACACTGTGTGCATGCCACAAGCAGACAAAAACACTGCTTTGCACTGTATTGTTTGCAGAGTCATTGTTCAGTTAAGTCTTCTATCCTTGTATGTGCAGTTTTTTATTTCCTGAGTAAAAACAAACAAACAATTTCCAATACAAGTGCATAAACTATGCATGCCCCTCTACTCAAGTACTACCATCTTTGTATGTTAATGATTCATCACAGTGATTTGCTGCTCTTTGTTTAATCTAATGAAACCAGTTTCACTCTGAAAACATCATTTTCACACAGTTTTTCCACGTCTCCATTCAGTCTACCACCGAGCCACCCAAAAGTGTTAAACATTTATTTAGCCTTTATGTGTTCTTCCTTTTTTTATATAACCAGCTGGAGGGTGTGTTGGAGAGCTTTTATTGCTATTTTTTGACAGAGTTACGTGATTCATTTGTTGCAGCTGCTTGTGGACTTGAGTCGTGTTCTAGTTGTTTCCTCTTGCCTGCTTTTAGACCGTGTGTGGTTTATTTATGCGTAAATTCTTACATTTTATTTGCAGCAGGAATCTGAGTATTATTCTTTTGTTTGAGCAGCCATTGCTTTTGTTGCTAACAAATCAAACCTGTGCACCAAGTATTTCCTTCTTTTCTCTGATCATGCAGTATTACCCACCCCCTTTGACCAAATGGATCCCATCTTTGTTCCATTTGTTTTTCCCTATTCAGTCACATTGGTTTTATTTTTAAGGAGAAAAAAACATCAGGTTTTAGTTACCGTATTTCTGGCGTACAAGTTGCAGTTTTTTATTTTTATTTTTATGGATTTGCCAGTCCTGTAACTTATGTCTTTTTTTCCATATTCAAAATGCTATTTTTGACTGATGCTTTCAATGTTCTTCATACTGACATGAACCAGTAAACGCTGAAACGACTTATATACCGTATTTTCCGCCGTATACGTCGCTCTGCCATATAAGTTGCATCAGTCCATATTTGTCCAATAAAGTGCAAAAATCCATAAATATGTCGCTTCACCGTATACGTCGTATCTATTGTGTGTCACCACTGACGCATCCCGTTTGTTACACGTCGCCGATAACAACCTGGAAATGTGGGCCGGTGTTGTGGCAAAAATCTATTGGCTGCCAAATGGCGTCTGCGAGAACGTGCACGGGAGAACTTTAACAAGAATTTAACAAGATTAACACTTAAAAACAATTATTTGTGTGCTCGAAATTATTATTATTAAAATTAAATGTGTGTATCAATCTAATGTTTGCTTAATAAATACACTTTGTCGGTCAAATCAGCTGTATTTCAAAAGCAGATAGGTGGTACTAAACGTAGTTGCTGTACAAATTTAACACGATAAACACCTAAGCAATTATTTGTTTGCTCCAAATTATAGCAAAGGTGTGTCTTAGTCTATTGCTTGCTTAATAAATGTACTTTAATGGTCAAATTAGCTGCATTTCACTGGGGCGGTGCAGCTGGATTGACGGTCGGTCAAAGCAGCAAGCAGAACCAAGGTGGGGAGGCTATGGCAAGCTGATTGTGTCATTAATAGCTGTTGAAGATTCTCAGTCAGTCCAGGACATGGTTCAAGAAAAAAACAATAATGTATAAAGTATAATAAATAAAGTCCATTTGTTTTTGTCTTGAACTTTTTTGAATTTGTCATTATAGCCACATTTACCTATTACATGATACAACAGCATACCATACTGCTACGGCTACTCCGCTGCCATCTATTGGCTGAAAGTGGTACTGCTAAAAAAAAAAAACAGTCAGAATGAATGAAAACGGTCATACCTCAGCCAAAAATTGGTTTATAAGTATGGAAAAAAATACATAAATATGTCACAGGGCATGTAAATTATGTAAAAAAACTGACCTATAAAGAGGAAAATACGTTTTGTTTTGTTTTTTATCTCCATGATGCTTTTTTTGGTCTGATACGACTTATACACTGGGAAATACGGTAAAATGTACATTTTTAATGTTTGTTGTAGTCGGTCTTTACTAGCTTCATCATTTCTTTTGATATTTTGTGAATGAAGCTTAAATTCACCCAAATGTGTTCATGCTGATTTTGTCTTTGACCTTAAATACATCGGGGTTAAACCCACAGAGCGAGTCATTAGCATCTGTGAAAACGCCCCATGTGGATTTTACTTCTTACTTCTAAAGAATTGGGAGCGATTGGATTGGAGTAAATGCAGCTCAGGATGACCTCCACGAGCCTTCTCAATAAAAATGTTTGTTTTGTGGAGAATTATTTATTTATTTTTTAAATCAGAGTGGTAATGTGACTGTTTGCCCCATCATCTTCAGGTTTATTAATAAGGTGAAACAATTTCAGAGTTGCAAAACCTGGGATATAGTTTGAGTTGAACTTTAAATAGGTTTATATTCCAGCTTTGAAGTTTACATGGCTGAATCCAGAAAAGAGCAGAGTGGACCCCAATCTGTTGATGCAACTGCATTTATATTTATTTATATATACAGTATACTGCTGCCTCAGCTCACATAACTGTTCTCTGTATGTTCCTGCCTCACATCGTTCTAAATCGTTTTTCCTCGTCATGTATTGCACGTATCTAATATAAGAACCGTGCAAAAATATAAAATTATTTAGTTTGATGAGCTGTTACATGTAATCCTGTTAAGCTTTAAGCAGTGCTTTGAAGTTCAAGTAAATATCACTCAAATTCACCCGGTGGATGCAAACATTAAAGACCTGCAGTGGTGGGTGTGAATTAAATGCATTTATCCAAACAGTCTTGAATATACATTGATTTCTTGCGCTAATGTATATTTAATAATGTATTGCATGATGAAAAAAAAAAACTGTACAGTCATTCTTAGTGATGTAGGTTGAAGGCTAGAAAATGTTAGGTATAGAGCAAAAAAGCATAATTTCTCTCTGCTCAGTGAATTATTAATGACTGGAGGTCAGCAGGCCTTTGACTCTTACAGCTTTTAAACACTTGAAAGGGAAGAATTTTCACATCTGATGCATATGGACGATTAAATTAATGAAATTAAATTATTCAACTCTTGTCTTGCCCTACATTTTTACATAACATAAACTTGGTTCAGCGTCTATCGAAACTGCCGCGGAGGTTTGATATTAACTTTCTTGGGTGCTATAACAAGCCTTACAGTTAATTAGGACCAAATTGTTGAGAAGAAAAACAGATTTTTATATAAATGAGTTTATTTATTTTTGATACTACGCTAAAATAACTTTGAGCCAAGGTCAAGTAAAGTTGCTTAAATCTGGGCAAAGAATTCAACACACTGGAAGTAAAACCTGTGAATCTGCACTGATAGACATAACTCTTAAGTGCAGCAGGGAGCAATAATTATTATTATTAATATTTTTTTACATTTTGTTCAGTCAGGGAAAGTAAAAACCACAAGGACAAAACATTTTCTTTGTAAGTCACGACAGTTTGTTGTCCAGCTGTTGTACAATTATTATTAGAGATGCACGATATTATCGGCATGGTATCGGTATTGGCCAATATTAGCGATACATTTCAATATCGGTCATTCCATCAAAATAACTCACCGATTTAAAAGACGCTGTTTTTGCATGACAACCCTGTGACAAGGATGCCTGCAGCGCCAGCACAACGTGATGATGTCACACGCGCCTACCTGATCTGATCATGGCGGAGAGGGAAAAGTCATATTGTTGCCTTTATTTATACAAATTAATCCCATTGAGTCTCGGGGACTCGTTTACAAGAGAGACCTGGTTTTAACAGAGTGATGACAACAGTGGACAACAAAGACAATAATAGACAATCATAAACAGTGTGTACAAATGGAGAATTTAAAAATACAGGCAGTCCCCGAGTTACGAACGAGATCCCTTCCTACGGTCCGTTCGTAACTCGATTTGCCAAAAGTCGGAGCGCCGGCCACATGGCTGCCTTAACTCCGGATTTTCGTCTGTAACTCGAAACTGAAACCACATGGCGGC
>JARVLU010000646.1:13532616-13548725 GCA_031762415.1 Simpsonichthys santanae
TATACCCACTGTCCCTCCTCTGGACATGTCCAAACCATCTCAGTCTGGTCTCTCTAACTTTATCTCCCAGTTGTTCATCCTGTGCTGTACCTCTGAAGATCTTATCCATCCTCATCACTGCTGAGAACCGCAACATCTTCACTTCTACCACTTCCAGTTCTCTCTCATGTCTTTTTGTCAATACCACTGTCTCCAGACCAGACAACATAGCTTGTGTCACCACTGTCTTGATGTCAGAGCAGAAATATTTAGTACAAGTATATCTACAGTATGGATCTGTAGTTGTTCTGTATGATGTTTAAGATGTAGTGATCCATGTTTTCCTGTGTTCTCTTTGCAGACGACGGGTCGTACCAGCGAGAACCCCCTCCCCCTCCTCCCTGCCCTTCCTCCAACTCAAACCCTCTTCTGGAGGAGAACAGGAAGAGCCTGGTCCCAGAAGCGTTCGCAGGCCTTCTTCATGGATCATCTCCGGCTTGTGAACCGCCTGATACGCCTTATCATCTTTACAGCCCCAAACACTTTAAATATGCCTCTGCAGACGTCCCGAGCAGCCTGCTGCAGGCCCCCGAGTTCAGCGTTGTGATTGGTGGAGGAGCCTCTCAGGGCTTCTCTAGGACTGCGAGTGAAGGATCTCCTCAGAGGCTCAACTGCAAGTCCCAGAAGCCCCAGGTTGTGTACCGGACCGTTTTTCACACAAGGGTCAACCAAGACCAGGTTCAGACTAGGAACTGCGAGCAGGAGGATTCACCTCATGCGTGGAGCCACCTGTCTTCTCGTTCCTCTGAGCAAAACGGTGACGTTGCAGATTATTTTGGAAACCTGACCGCAGGTGCATCTAAAGAAGGTTTACCCGGAGCCGGGTACGAAGAGAGGGCTTGTACCCTGGGGAGGATGAGATCAGTGCCACGCAGTGTGTTGGACCTGCAGCTGTCCAAGTCTTTGTCCAAGTCCGACTCCAACCTTGTGGCTGTGTCCCCCATACAGGTGCACACACCAGAACACTACGCTTTTTAACATTTAACGTTATGAGCATTTTAAAGGTTTTATAAGTTTAGATGAATGTCTCAGTTGGTGTTAAAATTTTATTTTGTGAAATATTTATTTGTGTAAATTACAGCTTTTATCCGTACACATCATGTGACAGATTTCAGAAAGAGTTCAGAACAGCTCAGCCAATTAGATAACGTGTTAATCTGGGCCACTGAGTTCCCTGCTGAGTGGTTCTTTTGAGATTTCTTTAATTCAATGTAAATAAATTATAAACTGAATGCATAGTCTGTTTGATGAAACTGGAGCCATTATTGCTCAAACTGTGATAGGAGTTCATAGCCTTAAGCCAATTTTTAGTTTCACTTTTTTCTATTTATAGTTTAAAAAAAAGGACCATTGTCGTACATTTTGTCATACTATGTCATGCATTTTAAAGTGAAAGGTGTTTTGTATGTTTTATTATTTTTTTTTAGGAGGAACACAGTTGGGGGTCTGGATCTCGGGGTCAGGGCCCAGGAAGTTCCAGTTCACGAGAAGGGGCCAGCCCCGAGAGAAGGTTGGAGCGAACGCCCTCCTTTACTGCTGAGTGGGAAGAGGTACAATAAAAATGTATATCTCTAACAAGTATAGCCGACCATCCAATTATCATACAGTAATCAGTCCAGGCAGTAAAGAAGGGGGAAAGTTGCAGATTACTTCCTGCGCTGCAGTTTCTTGTATGTTTGCTGTAAAATTGATGAAAGTGAATAAGCTTCTCAGAATGAGCCATTTCTGCAGGAGTGAAAACTGCACCCTCAGCTCTGTGCTCGTTCAGTTTGGCCTCTTTTTGAAATAGACTTCGTTACCACAGTGCAGAAGGAGTGCAGGAGTGTAATTTAACATGCTGAGGCTCTTGGAGCTTCAGAAGGGATCAAACCTTTTAAAAGAAAGCATGGAAGTGTGAGGTGCTGTGTGTTTTGGTCTCAGTGTGTTTGTTTCTGAAGATCTTTCTACCACAGATGTGATTTATTGACCAGACCTGACGGTAAAGGTTGTAAGAAGCATTATTTTTGCCTCACGACTCATCGTTCCCACTGTAAACAAAATTCTTCCCCAAGTGAATGCACTCTGAAAATTAAAAAAAAATCTCAAATCATTTGCACGCCGCTCCCTGGAGAAACATTTCACATCGCACTTTGTGTGATCATGGGAATAAAGCTGTTTTTTTTTTTTTTTTTTTAAATGACACTAATGACGTGGTTGACGGCCCATTTGTATATTCTTTGACACATTTGCATGAAGTTGTTTTGTGTAATTAACACAAAACAACTCCCAATTTGTTAATGGGGATGAATTGCCTCATGGAATTGTTCATAACTCCCAGCAGTTGTAACATTTTCTGATTAACTGCATGTAACTTGAGAAAAATGGTAGATTGCTTTTGGCATGATCTGTGGGGATTTCAGGAAAGAGTTGCAATACTATAGGTGACTCAGGAGGGACGCCCCTAACAGTCAGTCGTCTGAACACAATCACACACATACACATACACATATATATATATATATATATATATATATATATATACACACACACATATATATTCCATTTTAGTGTATATTTGTGTCTGTGAAGTCACTAATTATTCATAACCTTGAGGAAAAACACAGCTTGTTTTAGACCCCTGGGTTTGAAAATATGTAACTCAGAGAAGATCAGATTTGCAGGTGAAAATCTCGTCACTTTTCCAGCTTCAAGTGGAAAAAAATCCATCCATCTCATCTTTATTTCCTCCCAGCTTCATCTGTCTTCAGTCGTGGGATAGCTGGCTCTGCGTGAAAGGTTGACAGATGAGCAGATTGTATAGTTCAGTGGTTAGCAGCAGGTCTGTTCCACTACAACCAGCAGCCACTTTGCTCCTTGCTCCAATACTTCTGCTGTCTTATAGTTTCCTGCTCCACTTGGGGGGTTGTCTGACACTGAGCATACTAACTGGTATAATGAACACGCTATGTGACACGTGAATCCAGAAATAGGGGTTAGCCTTATTACTGGGAAATTACTTCCCCTACCCCCCACCCTCTTACACATCCCGTACACCTCCGTAACGCTGACACGCTTTGTCTTTCTCCCATTTCTTCAGATCGACAAGATCATGAGCTCTATTGGGGCAGGAATTGGCAGCGGATTGGATATCAAGGAGGATAACTCAGGTAAATAATGCACGAGTATGCACGAGTGCGCTTCAGTTTGGTGTGTGTTGAGAGAAAGAGATAAAGGCTGCTTTAAGTTAAAAAAAATCCTGTTGAGTTACAAAGTAGTAATTAATATTGCTATGATCTACAGTATATATAAAGTACAGCATAACAGAAACCTCTGATTGGTCAATGTTCAGTAAAATTAGATGCTTACAGTATTTTTTTTCTATGCATGTGTTTTATATTAAATTAACATTGTATTGTATGGAAAGCCATTTCATTCAAAATAAAATAAATACATATTTTTATTTAAAATATTAATACATTTTCCATTAAGTAAATAAATAATCCCATGACATAAAACATTTAAATAGAAATGTTTTTTTTTTTCCTCCAAGATTTATTTATTTATTTAATAATAGTTTCATTTTGAGACACTTTTATTTTGTAAAGCTATTTTACATATTTCAAGGGCTTTTATTTTTGAACTCCGTTTTTCATTTAAAGCTCTTTTTATCTTCATGTTTTTATATTCAAATGAGGGGGCGGGGTTTTCTCTATCTTTTTTTGACCTATCACACCAAAGTATTCCCCTCACTGAGCTCTGCTCGGTCCAGCTGCTTCAAATCATGAGTTAACTGCGTTCAGAACGTCAGGATGACAATCAGACAATATGGAGGACATGAAGAACTCAGAGATGAAATGCAAAGGTTTGCTGATGAAAATGAGCATTATATATACTGTATTTACATTATATTTACATCCTGCGTGTGATTCATTTGCAGTGTGGACACGGAGTGGAGCGGGTCTCCTCTCTGCTGTGAGACTGACAGCTGTCAGAGCTTGGGGAAGTGGGAGGGGCTTATGGACCACTGCCAAATGTGCTTTCATCACCAAAGTCTCAAGTAACAAAGAAAAAAAAAAGTCTCTAGATTTGTTGCTAGTCACTTTAAAAATAAAAAGTCACTAGAGGGGTCTGAAAACTAGTTAAGTTGACAACACTGCAGCCATGTCCACTACTGTGCTCCAGCCCGTGTGGAAACAATGCGCTGCACATTGGTTCCACTTCAAAAAGGGACCTGCGTGTGTGTGTTTTAGCGTGAAAAATACAAAGTGTGCCGTGTGCACGTCATGAAATGCGGGTGTGTCACGGTTAATGCATGAAACTTGAGAGGCCATCGTTTATTTCTGATTTATTTATTGATTTTGCCCGGCCTATAAAACTCATAGATGGGCTGCACTGACCCTGACAAGACCCGCCCCACAGAGAAAACCCCGCCCCCTTATTTGAATATAAGAACATGAAATAAAAAGAGCTTAAAATGAAAAACGCGGTTAAAAAATAAAAAAATAAAAGCCCCTGAAATACTGTATGTAATGTAGCTTTACAAAATAAAAAATGTCACAAAATGAAAATCCATTATTAACTAACTAAATAAATAAATAAATCTTGAATTAAATAACAAATACATCTTGAAAAATTAAAAACAAATGTTGGAAAAAAATATATATTTAAATGTTTTATTTCATGGGAAAATGTATTTATTTAATGGAATTTTTTTTTTTAAATAACACTAGTTATGTACTGTATTTATTTAATTTTTAATGAAATGGCTCTCCATACACCTGAACACTTGGGAATCACTTTTTATTTTTATTTTTTTTATTTATTTTTTTTTCCATGACACTGGATTCAGTGTAAAGGAAAGAATACACTGAAGAGCTGAATCAAATGTTCAGGAATCATTTTAAAATTTCATTTAAAATATAAAGTCACTGCACATCAAGAGCTGTTCAGGATGGCTGTCAATAATGAAAAGATTATGATTGTTCTTATTAAAACTGCACAGTAGTTACTTTCTCTTTAGTAGTTAGAACAAATCTGTACTTCAGATTTTGAAGACAAGAATGATGGATTATTATGAGTTCTATATGATTCACTGTTAAAGCCAAGCAAAAGATCCTCTATCTAAAATATACTGTGATATGAACATAATCCCCTAATACATAAAGTAGGGCTCCCCAGACAGTGGAGTCAGGCTCCAGATCTAAATTAAGTCTTTACCTGGACCCAGGTTTAATGTTTACATTTATAAAGTTATTTTAACTTGTGTGCATTTTCTCACATTCGCAGTAATTTGTTTGAAGCAGCACAACTTTTCTATGTTTTAGAGATAATTCCAGGGCAGGTTTGCTCCCTCTGCTTCTCTCTGCACTCAAAACAAGACAAATCTAGTCATTATTGTCAGAAAACATAAATATCTGGGTGCTCAGTGTGCTGTGCTTCTGTTTGTGCTTTATATGTGTACCAACTACTCTAATTGCATAAAGCAGCGTGTGGAATAGCTGAAAAGAAATTAGGTAATTTACACAAAATGCATCTGCAGGCAAGTCGTGCAGCAGAAATAGATTCCCTCATTTGAAACAAATCCATGCCATACAGCAAGTTTAATCCCGACTTAATTTACAAAATGACTCCCTCAGAGCTCAGTGAGTTGTAGGATTATGCTTCCAAGTCTGTTTTCAGCACACATTGTATTACAAAGACCAATTCCATTTTTTTTTAGCATCAGGAATGATTATAGTCACGCCTGAGGACGTGGCGCAGTGGGAAGACACATTCCCACGAACACTGCAGCATCAAAAGCTGACAGAGTGAAAATGAAGTTAAGAAAGAAGAGGATGAATAAGACATTAAAGCTTTAAGGCATTAAATGCAGACATTGGTTTTTGGTGACATTTCCAGTGACGTCTGGTGTTTCTGTGGCAGCGGGACTGAGTGGCAGTGAGAAGCTGAAATTTGATCAAGTTGTCCTGACTGAGGCTGAGCAGAGTGTCACAATGCACCAATCCATTCCTGCAGAAAGCCGTGCACAGCACAGAGCAGGCGGAGCTCAGAACCTACCATTAAATAACCTTTACAAAACCTCTGCTGCCATATTATGAGTTCATAAACTCATATACTTGTTTTTCAGTATGTGTAATGTACATGCTCAGCTGCCTCAAGGCTAAATGGATTGTGCATAAATACTGTATTTCCTGCCGTACACGTCGCACCACTCTACAAGTCGCATCAGTCCAAATATGTCTAATAATGAGGAAAAATCCATAAATATGTTGCTTCGCTGTATAAGTCACATCTATTATGCGTCACCGCTGACAATCCAGAAACGTGGGCAGGTGTTTTGCCAAAAATTGATTGGCTGCCAAATGGCGGCTGCGGGAGCGTGCACGGGAGGACTTTAACAAGAATTTAACCAGAGTAACACTTAAAAACATTTTTTTCTTGCTCAAAATTATAGTAAAGGTGTGCATCAGTCTAACTTTTCCTTAATAAATGCACTTGGATGGTCAAATCAGCTGCATTTTCAAAAGCCGATACACGAAAACATGAACGCGGAGAGGGCGACTCGCTGTGCATTTCTTCTAAATGTAACAAGATAACCACCTGAAACAATTATCTGTTTGCTCGACTTTATAGTAAAGGTGTGTCTCAGTTGAACGTTTACTTAATAAATGCACTTCAATGGTCAAATCAGCTGCATCTCGCCGGGGCAGTGCAGCAAAGTTTTGGGGGAGTGGTGGTGCAGAGGTTAGAGAAGGTGGACCTGTGATCAGAAGATTGCCGGTTCAAGCCCTTGGTATCGACAACATCAAAATGTGGGTGGAAAAAGGTGAAACACCCACACCTGCCTCCACCCCCATTCAACCCACTCTGGGCCCCTGAGCAAGGCCCTTAACCCCCACCATCTGCTCTTTAAACAGGTCTCTCTTGAAAATGAGTTCTTGTGACTCAATGAGGCTGCCTGTATAAATAAAGGGTAAATGAAAAAAAAAAAAAAAATATCATAAAACTTATGATATGACCATGCTTTCTATTCATCAACTTAACTAAAGGTGTTTGTATTTGTAAACATTGAATATCATATTTGCTTAGGCAGATTCTTATAGAGAAAGTTATTGTCCACAACACAAGATTTACTCATTGCACACTATAAATCTTCGTATTCAGTTTGAACACTAGAGCAGTTTGCTTAAAAACTTGTTTTCCTCTTCCTTCGCTTACAGTCTGTCTTTTTATTAAGAGTGTGTCTGCAGTCTGCAAGTGTTGATGGTGCATCTGCAGTCACTTCCACAGGACAGCAGACCTGCAGGGAGCTCAGCCTCTTCTTTGGGCAGGTAACAGCACACACACAGAGCTGAGAACAAACAGCACCCACACAGCTCACGTACGTCAGTGAAGCAATTTCCCACCAACGGACTGTTAAACTGACGAAGCACCCAACCTCCTGATTCATACACAAATAATAAAATAAACTCAGACTGCAAGATGCTGCTAATAAACGTGGGATGAGAAGCACATAAGTCTCTTCAGTTGCCTCTAATGTTTGGGAGGGGTATGCCACTAGCAAGACAGTCCCCATGGCAACATACAGGTGACTCAGCCAGTGATGCAGTTGCCCTGACAACCTGCAGTGTGTAGCTTTGCTATGGGAGACAAGCAGAAGAATAAAAGCCCTTTGTGGGGGCTTGATGTTGTGGGTGTTGAACTTCGACACATCAGCCTGAACGAGCGCTGGCCAAATACAATAAAGTGAGCGCTTTAAAGCTAGAGGCTACACTCACAGTACATCAACACCAAAATCTGATCTGACAGTTAAAAAAAGTACACAAAATAAACTGTTTTGTTTCTCCAAGTAGACTTTACTTTCCTTGAAGATGTGTAACAAAATGTTTGCCTAATTTATGTGCAACTACAGTGAAGTCATTTATCTAATCAAATTGTTTCTGCTGTGTAAATGCAGGAGTTGGTGGATGTTAAACAAGAACTTTGTTTTGCAGAAGTTAGTTTATTAATCAAAGTTCATGCTCAATAAACCTTTAGTTTATTAATCTTTCAGGCAAGCCTAACATCTAAAACATGCAGGACAGTGGCCCTCAAACACCAGTACTGGACACCACTGCAGCAATGCTTGCAATGTTGCACAATGTCCCATGATCTTGCATAACCAGCAGGCCTGTCACGATAATTTTTGCTGGGCGATTGTCAGAAATTATTGCAATAACGATAATATTGTTTGAAATGTGCCAATAATTAGTAATGTTAAATTAAATTTAAGAAGAAATTGATTTTTGTGTGCAGTACCTGTTTTTGACCACTGGATGGCAGTATAAGACAGTTTGAACCGAAGAATGGATAGTGAGGGAGCGAGCAGCGTGTCTCTAAGAAAAATGGGAGGGAGGCCCCTTGATGTGACATGGGATGTCTCTTGTTCCTGTTTTTCGGTTCTCAAAATGGCGATTCAAAACACGATTTTGGACGGTTAAAACAGGTTTTAGAAGAGGAAAGGAGGGGTCAGCGAAAAGCACCAGAGTTGAGTTTGTCATCCAGCGTCTTCAGTAGAAAGAGAGAGACACGAAGAAACGATAAAGCCGATTGAGAATATCAATTTTTGAGTAGGCTACAGCAGATCAACTCTGGTGGTGACCAACCTGAAGGTTGACTCCTAAAGGTGATTGTTTGATGCACATCCAGTGAATACTGTATGGAAGGTTCATCAATGTTTGTTTCATTGTTTGTGAGGTATGTTGCTAACAGAGCTGACCAACAGTTATTGTTATAGGCTTAAACACAGTTTTTGCTTTAAGTGCAAGTTGTGAGTCAGCCTCAGCTACTACCACACCAATTTTAACTCAATATATGTAAACTAGTTTTTATCACTTTTGTGTTTGCAAAGATTAATTTACTGTGGCAATCATCTTGAAATGAGTTGACTTTAAAAGTGAATTAGTTGATGTCAAAAAACTGATTACTTTCTAAATGTCAGTCTGTTAGTGGTTCATTAGATATGTTGCTAACAGCACATACACATGTACAAATCCACAAATACAGGGAAGAACTGCATCGCTCTGCCTCAAGGTGGCAACTACACAACCTCTTTCTAAGAATTAGGAATTTGGGAGAGTTGCTATGGTGTAGCAATGGGGAAGCTGGCCTGGGACCAGTAAGTCACAGGTTCAACTTTAGTAGAGGAATGCAACAGTGGCAATGCTGGGGAAGTTTTTTTTTTCCAAATTATAGATTGAAGGTTTCTTTTTTGAAGGAATCTAGCACTGACACAGGTGCTCCAAGTAAAGTGTTTCCAACAGGTGCAGTTACATTGTCTTGGACATTATCTCATGTACTATACGTAACTGCACCTGTTGCAGTTAAGTATAGTACGGGAATACTGTTGGTAACTTGGTACCAACAGTATTCCCTTCCATTTTATCTTTGAATGGAACACCATTTGAACAGCGAGGAGAAACAAACGAACACAGAATCTAAAAGAAAACCCCAGATTTCCTGTCATAAATACAATTACTTCATTTACATTTTGTATTACAAAATGTACAGTTTGGATTTACAATGCTGACAAACTATAGTATAGAGTTTGTCATTTCTTATAAATAATTAGGTATTTTGGTTGATCCACATCTCTTTTTTAAGGCCAATGTTGAAAACTTGGTAAAGAAACTGAAAGTTAAACAGGGTTTCTTTTTCAGAAACAGATCCTGTTCAACTCTGAACACTTGGAAACACCTTGTAACTTTGACTTTCATTCCCTCCACTGACTATGGTGACATCATTTAGATAAACTCCTCTACAAGCACCTTACAGATGTTGGACGCTGTCCATCACGGTGTTGCTTTCATACATCTCCTCCTACATGTCACTTCATCAGTGCAGCTACAGCGTGCACTCTCAGGACATTATTACATGCAGTGTTCCCTCAGTGCGGACCAAACTAGGCAAAGGGCCTTCTTCTACTCCGCTCCTGTTTTCTGGAACACCTTGCAAAGCGATCTGAAGCTCTTGACCTTGACCTCTCTAAAGGATTTTAAACAACTATTTTACATTTTTTGAATGTCCAGAGGACCACACAACTTTTTTTTAAGATTTTTCTACCTGGATTATTGAGCATGCATCAGGATATTTTACATTGCTTTACAATGTATATTATTATAGTATAGTATACTATAATGCATAGTATTTGACACTGCTTTATAATGTAACTGCTTTTGTTTCATTTTTATTTCATTTATTCCATTTATTTTTATTTTATATGACTGTCTATTGTTGTCTGTACTTCATCTGTGCTCTTTGTCTAAAACAGGTCTCTCTTGTAAATGAGTCCTTGAGGCTCAATCAGACTAACCTGTATAAATAAAACTTTAATTAATCTCATTGTGTTTTTTTAACTGACACTTTAAAATGTAATCAAATAATTTATTTTTTGTTTTTATTTATTCATTTTCCTACTCAGGTATGGCTGCTGACATTAAAAAATGTGCGGTGAAGGGCTTAATAGTGTGGACAATAATTATTTCAGGTACATTGTGTCATCGTTGTTGTATGTGATAACTTTAGTTTAAGAATCACTGTAGTTAAATCAAGCACCTTTTTAATTTGCTTCATATTTTGGACAGCAGAAGTTATGGCAGTTAGTTTGGCACAAGGTGGACCTCTCCCAAACTCCCTGCATGAATGTTGCTACAGATACCTCTGCTCTGGTTGTTCAGACAGCATTCATGTGTCAAGTGATGATGTCACAGACCCAGAGCTGTCACACCTTACTATTATATTGATTTACTGCTGCACTGACAACAGGGTATAGATAAACCAAATTACAGGACAGTCAGTATTTATAGCCTGGACACATTTGTACAGTGCCTTGTGAAAGCATTCACACCCCCTCCTTGGTATTTTTCGTGTTATGCTACCTCACTACCTGGAATTAAAATGGATTATTTGAGGGTTTGCGCCATTAAATTTACAGAACACACCTACAATTTCAAACAAAAGACCAAACAACAAATGGTACAAAAGAACAGAAAATGTCAGTGTGTGTAACTAGTCACCCCCTAAAGTACTTTATAGAGACACCTTTTGTGACAATTGCAGCTGGTCTCTAGGAGCTTGCTACATCTTCAAATTAGATGGTTTCCTCTGATGAACAGCAATTTTCAAGTATGACTACATATTTTCAATTCCCAGTCTCAACAACGTATCGATGTGTTCTGTGCTCCATTAACCAGCCTGTGATCTCATGATGCTATAAGGTCACAGTTGTGTGTTGTTTACTCGTCATATGCAGGTTAAAGCAAGGTCAACAATGCAATGAAATGTTCAGGATGAGAAGAACTGATTTGACACGCTAACACAAATAAAGTGTTAAATAAATGTACAAAATAAAGTACTACAAATTGAAAAAAGTTGTAAATATGTACCAGTACTCTCATAGAAAAATGCATACTGTATTTTCCACCGTACACATCACACCGCCCTATAAGTCTCATCAGTCCAAATATGTCTAATAAAGTGAAAAAAATCCATAAATATGTTGCTTCGCTCTATGCGCTGCATGTATTATGTATTACGCACCACCGCTGACGCGTCGTGCTTGTTAGGCGTCACCGCTGACAACCTGGAAATGTGGGCCGGTGCTGTGCCAAAAATAGATTGGCTGCCAAAAGGTGGCCGCGGGAGTGTTCACAGGAGGACTTTAACAAGAATTTAACAAGATTAACACTTAAAATCAATTATTTGTTTGCTTTAAATTATAGTAAAGGTGTGTCTCAGTTCAACTTTTCCATAATAAATGCACTTTGACGACCAAATCAGCTGCATTTCGCCGGGGCGGCGCAGCGAAATGGAACCAATTGGGTTGCTCCATGCAGACGACGGTAGCAGGCTATGGCATGTTGATTGCGTCATTAATAGCCACTTTTCTCTATTACATGATGCAACGGCATGTCTTACTACTCGAGGGCCATCTAGTGGCTGAAAATGGTAGTGTTCAATATTTTTCAGTGAGAATAAATGAAAACGGTCATATCTCAGCCAAAAATAGTTTTATAAATATGGGGGGAAATCCATAAATATGTCACTTCAGCCTCTAAGTTGCAGGGCATGCAAATTACGCCAACAAAAAAAAAAAAAAAAAAAGTGACATATACAGCGAACTATGCAATATTCACGAATGGTCATAGTTCTTTGTATTCATAAACTTGAACTTTGTACTTGTAGGTTTGTGACGTGACTAATATAAATACATGCTGTGAATGCAGTTTAACTTTTTTAAATTGTTTACTAATTCTAGTTATGTACATTTCTGTCTTTACATACACGTTTATTTTGTTAATGTTCCTACTCCAAAGTAAACTGAATCAACTTTTTGAGCATTTTTTTTTTTTTTTTTACTCTGGACTATTTAAAATTGAAGTGACACACAGACAGCATAGTTTAGCTTGTCCTACCATTACGTGAGCAGGCGTTGAGCCGATGGTTGATATCGAGGGAGCAGGGTTTGCGTGTGACAGCGGTGGTCACGGACTCGTACGGGTTGTCCTCGTCTTCTGGCAGGAAAACATCGAGTGAAGGAGAGGCGACGATCTCTGCCGAACGCTTAGACTCCTGTGGAGGAACACAGACGAAAAACTGTCTTATGCTTTCTTTGTTTTTGTTCGTCTTTGTCTGAGGTGCATCCCTACAAAAACAACATCAGTTCAGTAATCTCAGTTCAGCTCAAGGCTATTGTGTCAGTCCAAACATGTCTACAGAGCTGGGTTTGGGTCAGAGTTTTCTCAAAATAAAAAGCTGTGAAAGTTTGGAACTCCTGACTTCTTTAATACTCCTTTAGGCAACTTTGTTTTATGTTTGAACAATTGACTGCTTCATTTTCAAAGTATCATAAAGGTATGAAATGTACAAACTTCAACACTAAGAATGTTTTATTTCATTAGAAATCTTAAAAATAGGTTAAGACCCAAAAGTCTGGTTTCAAATGATCAACAAATAGAAGCATCTGAACATTCTCTTCTCAGTGTGATAGCTTCAGGACTTCAGCTCATCACATGGTTTGAATAGATTAAATAAAACTAGTGCAGGGAACTCGTGTTTTGTTTTTATTTTGCCCCAGAGCACGTGAGAACCAACGGCATGATAAAAACTACAAAACAGTGTTTATTTTGTCTTCTGAAAACTGCAATGGTTTTAACAAATATTTTATTTTTTCTCTAAATTCTAGAGAAATTCATAATCAACATGTCCACCAGTGATACATCAAAACTGAAAAAGAAGGTGACAGGATATGTAACAATCTTTTGTTCTACAGATAAGGGAGAGAAAACCACCTGAAATCAGGTAAACCTGACGACCCTGAAAAATCTCAGCAACAAGAGGTCTGAGTGAGGAAGAATAAATATGACCCAATAAATATTAATATTGATCTGATATGTTGTATACTGCCTCTCAGCAAGGAGGTTGTCAGATCTAACCCAGCCTGGGACTTTTCTCTCATGTGTGGGTTTTCTCCCAGTTTCCTCCCACAGACCAAAAAAAGGGATGTCAGTCTGATTGGTAACTCTCAATTGTCCCTAGGTGTGAGTGAGAGAGCATATGGTTGTCTCATTTGTCTCTATGTGTCTCTGTGATGGGCTGGAGACCTGTCCAGGGTGTCCCCCGCCTCTCACACAGTGATAGCTGGATATGGGCATCAGTGACCTCCACAACCCAAAAAAGGAAGAAACAGATAAAGATAATGGATGGATGGATGGATGGATGGATGTCGTACACTTTATTAAAACAAAACACATTTACATGCTACATCAGTATCGCTGAAGTTTCTTATCCATGAACTCTGATCACATTTCTGATTCAACGACAACAACAAAAAAGAAAATCTAAACCCACAACTAAAGAAAAACTTAAATTAAATTTTATCCCTGGATTACTGAGCATGAATTTTGGAATAATACAATAATGCTTATTTATGTCATTTGTGTTATTGTAGTTTTATTTAAATCTTTTTGAAAGCCACTCAGTTAATAGATATGCAAATACCTAAATTATAATTTGAAGGTAGTCTAAAGTACATAAACTATAATTAGCTGGATTTGCAATCTTCAATAATTAAAAGGTAAATAAATGCTGATTTTGGACCTTTGTGTAACAGCGTTGTCCTTTGAGAATTTAATGAGAATTTCACTTTGCAAATGTATGTAGCTCTGCTGAAAAGGTTGAGCCCTAAAGGGCTCAGAGAGTGAGCCGTGGTCCAAAGGTCTTATCAGGAGCCAGATGTGCACCAAGAAAGAACGAAAAGCAAGGGAAAGGTTATGGAGGCGGGAGTAATTTCACTCAAGCCAAAACATCTCTTCCCTGGCCACATGGCCTCTGGGTGTCAGTTTGGTTCCCAGAACACACAGCTCATCACTTCTGGAGTGTCTGTTGGCAGCGTGCCTCCGTTGTAACCTTCTTAATGGGATCAGGGGTTGACATGTCACCATGGTGATGAGATGTGAGGCAACACTTGTTTTACAATGATGTGACTCCATCGTCGCCACCTTTTCCTTCATTCAACACGCATTGCTCTTCTTGCTATTCTCTGCTACTACATTACCCACATTGCACTGGGTCATCAATCACACTGAGCACATTCAAAACGAATAAATCACTTTGGCTGACGGAGCAACCAGTCCTTTGATAATTTATCTCATCTTCTCACTCAATCTGAGCTTTATTTCACCCATCACTTACTAAAAGGCCAACAAACTAAACACACACACACACACACACCTCCATTAGTGCTCCATTAGATTGCTATTACTTGCTAATATTCCGTCAGTCTTCACTCCACGGGCAGCTTGGCTTCAAATGACACTAATTTGACTCGACAGCTTGCTTAGCCACGGATTTCACACACCGAGCCAAAATATAAAAATAAAGGGTGAAAGAGCCCTAAAAAGTTGTTCGAGCCTATGAAAACTTTACTCAGACATTTTGAATAATTTCACACCTTAAAATGATAAAGAATCAAAGCGTTTCCGTGGTGATCTGTAATTAAGATGAATTAAAAACAAGCCCTGACTTGGAGTTTTAATGAAGCCGCTCTAATGTAAGTTTTGTTCTGCTTGAAGGGAAACGTTTTATCATTTGCTAAACGTTTGATGAACAGATTGCTGTGGATATTAGGAAGTATTGATTAATAATAAGCCCAAAAGAGTGTGCACAAGGAGTGGGCCACTGCATAAACAGATGGAAATGTCTCCATCAGAACCAGAAGGAAATCATCCAGGAAGCAACATCAATACATTTTAGCAGCAGAGGTAATTGCTTCTAAAATAAGGTGTGTGTGGTGGGGTCTTGGTGCCAGAACACACGACACATGTAAAAACAGTCGAGCACAATATTTACTATAAAACCCCACACAGGCTGGCTGCAAGCCGAGCAACAGCTCTGCTCTGCTTTTTTAGCAGCACCGTCTCATATTGACAAGACTTCACAGAAGGAATTAGCAAAAATTACTAAAAATAAAACAAAAAAACAAACAAAAAAAAAAAAGCAGACAATGATATGAAGTCAGTTAAGTGTTTTCATAAAGCAACCTGATACCCTACAATCCAAGAAACATTGTTTGGGTGATGCCCTGACATAAACCTATTCAGTGTCAGGCAGATGGTTATAATGTTGTGGCAGACTTGTGTAGACACAATTTGCCCCGCATTGTACAACAAATTAAAGCTTTATATGAATTTTCTTCTGTTAACATTTTCATGATCAACTCATAAAATAAGCTGGAACCAGGACGACAAAAATATAGAATGTAATATTTTATTATTTTTTATTAGCATTCCTTATTTTTGGATACTCTTTAAAACTTCTAATCATTTCATGATCACATGATGAATCAGTCAAACATTCACTTTTATTTTATTTTAGGAATGCATTGTAAATAGGAACTATAAGCTTTTTAATAGGATCCTGATAATCATTAAACTTTTCTAATTAGATTGTGTACAAACCGGATTCCAAAAAAGTTGAGACACTAAACAAATTGTGAATAAAAACTGAATGCAATGATGTGGAGATGGCAAATGTCAATATTTTATTTGTAATAG
>JARVLU010000646.1:13548799-13559862 GCA_031762415.1 Simpsonichthys santanae
GTGATTTGTGTTCTATTCTGAATAAAATATTAGATGTTGGCACCTCCACATCATTGCATTCAGTTTTTATTCACAATCTGTTTAGTGTCCCAACTTTTTTGGAATCCGGCTTGTACTTCAAGAGATTTTAAACTTTGGCAGCATTATTTTATTTTATTTTATTTTATTTTATTTTATTTTATTGAGGCCCGTGACTGACCTTGTGTGTCAGGAGGTCAGTTTCAGCAGGAAATGCACAAAATTTCTTTGTAGTGTGAACAGGAAGAGGCTTTTGTTCTTCAAAGCAAATGAAGATAAAGCTGAAGTTGACAAGAGTTGGTTGATGTGAACAATTTAAAAAGAAACCGAAACAAATAGAAGTGCAGTGTTTTACAGGAAGTGACAACATTGAGAGTCTAAATATTTGCACTATAAAATGTAAAGAGAAAACCCAACAATAATCATAATCTTGGTCTTTTCATAAAGATTCTCAGATAATTATTCTTCTAAAACTGCAATCATGCAAAGTAACAGATGGAAGACAATCTATCGAGAACAGATTCTTCAATTGAATTATAGCATTTTTTTTTACTTTCTAAGAAAATAACCCAAATTCAGTTTTAATTTTACTAATGAAAATATGCTCCGATTAATTTGTTTAATATATACATGTATTTGCCCTTTTTTGTCATTTGAACTCAATGCTTTCATTTTTACTTGATAATTAGTCACATTGCTTATATTTCCTCCTTCCAACTCACCTGTTTTTGTAGAAACTTCAGAAAAAAACATTGAAAAAGAGGAAAAATGACAAAAACAAAAAGCCGCGAGGATCCAACTTAAACTGTGGAGTCTGATCTGGTGAATCCCACAGAGATGAGCACAAGACAGAGAGCGGGAAGAGGAAAATGAGTTTGTGCCGAGGAAGGGAAGCAGAGGAAGTGGGAGTGAAGTGAGTTAGGAACAGGGATTTCCTCTCACACATGCAAATGCAGGAAAACGGGAATGGCGAGCACGTATAGACGGCAAGTTTGATTTTATGTTTGAAGACAGCAACAAAATGAAGCAAATGCAGGGAAGAAAAATAAATTTGAGCCAATTTTACTAGTATTAAAAAAAAAACATGGTTTTTAAAAGACTGTGCCATGAAATCACTTCACACTCAACTATGACGTGATGCTGAAGATAAAACGTAACCAGCAGTTTAACACTTTTAGCAACGTTACCTGATATTTTGATGCTGCTCCTCACGCTCGGCTCCAAACGGGTCAAAAAGCTTTAAACCTTGTAGAAAAGACATAAAGCAATGCCTCCAACAAACAACCCTCTTGGTCCTCCCTCCCTCCCTCTCTATCTTCCAGGGCAGAGATAGGACACAGAGACTTGTGTCTGGGTTGAACAGGAAGACGGCAGACAAACAGAGGCCTCCTCCGGCCACTAATTAGCAGGTCGTACGCAGCTCCCGTCCAAATGCAACGGCCAGATAAAACATGCGAGCGCGAGCGTGTGATTGTGCCTTCACATGACCGAAGGATGAAACGCTCTGTGATGATATTGGTGTAAAAAAATAAATGCGGTGAGATGGATTTGTATGAGCATGTGACAGCTTAGGTGCATGCTTTGTGCGTTTCCCTCTTCAAGAGCTTAAGAATTTACAGCTTTACTGTGTTTTAATCATCTTCAAACTTTTATTCAATCATCTGATGAAGTATATATGTTATTATCATCCTAAGACAGTTCTCTTCAGACCGCCCACAGCTGTTACAGTCACACCCCAGCGCCCCCGCCCCGCTCCCAACAGAGTTCAGAGGCCATCAGATATGAATAGATGCTGTAATCTGCTGGCATTTCCTCATAGACTATTTGATTAGAGAGAAAAATGGCGGTGCGTGTGTGTGTGTGGGGGGGGGGGGGGGGACACCAAAGAGGAAAATGGACCTTCTGAGGACAAAAATGAGGGGAAATGGGATGAAAACAGGAGTAAAATGTAAAAATAAAAATAAGGAAGCCCACTTCTCTGGAGGTTCTTTGCATACGTTTGGTTAGTTTTGCAACAGGTGGCATTAAACTTAGATAATCTGTTTTGTGAGTATTTATTCTCGCTGATAAATCATTCGGCTAAGGATACAAGCATCCATTCAGAAAGTAACTCCTTTCACGAGCCTGACGATGGCTGTCGCATCGACAGTGTGGCTTTCCATGGCTCCACAATTAACGTCACAGACACAGAAACCACCCAGAGCAACAAGGCAGCCGGCGGTGGAAAAATGTCTGGCTTGCACTTAAACTGTAAACAACTGTAGGACGAGAAGTCCATCCATAAACAAATACAGTATTCAAATCTGCTTTATGGCTTTAAGCACAGCAGATGCATTGTATGATGATGTGAATGCATTGATGCTGAAAAACAGTAAGTGCAGTGATTTCTATGGTAAATTCATCAAACACTCTGGATTTGTTCATATTTAATTAATAAATGTGCTGATTGTCTGAGAACAGTGTGTTTGTTTGCAGGTTTTAAGTCCAATAAGATTCAATTTGTTATCCTTTGAAAAAAAAAATGTTAATATTTTCTCATCACATGCTTTTAAGGCTGTGTTGTTTTTTTTTTTTTCTTAAAAGCAAAAATAAAATGAGACCCAGTGTCCCATTTGTTTTTCAGTACGAGCCAACTTTGTTTTTGTGTGTGAGGCAGCACGTTCAGCTTGGGGATAAACAACTTCTTGTTTATCATTTTCACACAGTCTCTTTTTATATCTCCGTCATAAAGCTGGAAAATATATTTTTTAGAGAATGTCTCCTTTTCCCTTGGGTTCACATTCACATTGACTAGCCCCACTTTTTTACTGATGTACTAACAACGAAGCTTGACAGGTTGAAGGGTAGTACTTCTGGGATAAACATAGAACATTTAATGATGCTCCAAATATAACTTTTTTTTAATAAAAGAGATACTGCTGTAAAACAAGTGGTACGCCAATGTCCCCCATCGATGAAAGATTTAAATAGTGAATGTTTGTAGTTTTCGAGACGAGTTTTACTAGACGAACTGAACAGGTGATGTCAGTAAACTTTAAAGTTTTAGTACAAAATATTCAAGTGGATAGGAGTTACACTAAGTGGAAGAACAGAGGTAGTTTATTATTATTATTGTTATTATTATTATTATTATTATTATTATGCTTGTTCAAGGCAGTGCAGAGTGCCAGGTCCAGGTGAGTAAAGGGAACAATATTATTCATCACCAGGAGCAATGATGGAGCCAGGGGGTGGCAAACGGTGGCCTTGGCCCATTGATTACTGTATTTTCTGCTGTACCCATCACATCACCCAATAAGTCACATCAGTCCAAATATGTCTAAAAAAAGTGGAAAACTCCATAAATATGTCACTTCGCCGTATACGTCACATCTATTATGCGTCACCGCTGATGCATTGCGTTTGTTACGCGTCACTGCTGACAACGCGGATATGTGGGCCGGTGTTGTGCCAAAAACCAATGGGCTGCCAAATGGCGGCTGTGGGAGCGTGCACAGGAGAACTTTAACAAGAATTTTACTAGATGAACACTTAAAAACAATTATTTGTTTGCTCCAAATTATAGCAAAGGTGTGTCTCAGACTAACATTTACTTATTACACTTCAATGGTCAGATTAGCTGCATGTCGCCGGGACCGTGCAGCTGGTTTAACTTGCTCAAAGCAGCGAGCAGAACCAAGATGGGGATCTATGGCAAGCCAATTGTGTCATTAATAGCTGGTGAAGATTCACATTCATCCAGGACATAGTAAATTTAAAAAAGTTCAAGACAAAAACAATAAAGTATACATTATAATAAATAAAGTCCAGTTGTTTTTGTCTTGAACTTTTTTGGATTTGTCATTATAGCCAAGTTTATCTATTACACGATACAATTGCATGCCATACTGCTACTACTACTCTGCTGCCATCTAGTGTAGTAAATGATAGTGTTCCATTTTTTTCATGTCAGAATGAATGAAAACGGTCATATCTCAGCCAAAAATTGGTTTATAAATATAGAAAAAAATTCATAAATATGTTGTTTCAGCCTATAAAAAATAGGGCAGACAAATTATGCAACAAAAAAAAAAAAATAAATAAATAAAAATAAAAACACTTATAGGCCAAAAATACAGTAATCTTCAGCCGCTCAAATCATTTGAGTAAACTACAGAACTTTGGGGCAAATAGTAGTACGCTGACTATTGTGCCAAGTTAGAAATGACCCTTTTCCCAATATCTCAGTAACTCTGGTAAGACTAAGATGTCCCACCTTTTCACCAGCCTTGAATGCAGCATCACCTTTGTGAATCTGGAGCAGTAAGAAAGTGTCAAAAGTTACAGGCAGCTGATCCGTGTGCTCGTGTTGACTGATTAGTCCACAGCAGGTGATTTGTGCACATGCATTTGACAATTTGCATGTGCAGAATTTCCCTACATGTGCAAACTGAAATGTGTACATATGATAAACTTTATTCATTTGTAAACTCATGGATCTTATCATACGCACAAATCTCATTGTACGCTTGTGTGACTACTTTTGAGAGCGATTTATCTTCATTTAAAATAAATCTAAATCTGAAAAAGGTCAAAAGTGTCAAGAATGAAACATACCCTCCAACTATTGATCACAAGGAGATTTACTTTCACAGAAATCCAATGAGCTGCTACACAATACTACATCTCAGCAACACTAGAGTGCGGCCTGTCTAATAATTCCTGGAATTGATGTAACAAAAGGTTCTTACAACTTTAATCCTGGTATTAATTGTCAGAAGAAAACAAAAAATGTTAAAGGAACACCATTAACTTTTCTCTAAATATGTCAATTTTATATATCTCCCTTAAAAACAACAAGATTGACCAAAGTGCTGTTTAAGCTAGTTCAAAACAGATACAATATATTTAACATAAATTCAGTAAAATCAAACATAAAAACCAACATGTACAATAAAACAGAATTAAAAATTCAAACAAAGTCACAGCCTAAAAGATCTAAAGAAACTCCATTTTAATTAAATGAACTATTTTCTTAAAATGGCTGAAACATGCTAATCCACACTTGCTTGATTCAAGATATATAAATGTAAGAACAAATAATAACCTCCAGAATCCTCAACATTCAGTCTTCATGAATCTATGTTATTTTAATACATGTAAGCTTTTAAGTCCTTTAAGCTTTACTTGTGTTTGAAAAGAGATCTGTAAATCATCTAATTAAATCTTACCATCTGCTAGAATTGTCCAGAAAACCACATGATTTGCTAATAAGATGCATAATAAAATCATTTTTATACATATTTATGCTTTAGTTGAACAAAAAACAAAACAAAACTGAGCATTAGAAGCTAATCAGCCAGTTAACGTGACATCATGTCATCACTTAAGCACTCTGGTCACTGTAAAACATTCTAAGTACGGCAGACAAGCCCCGATCTGTCCATCTGTCAATCCTCCTACTAGAAAACTAACTCATCGCTGCTGCATGTCTGCACATATATGTACCTGCAGAAGCTTCAATCTGTCCATTTAATCAGTCACCAATCATCAATTATCTCAAAAACAAAACAACAAAGGAGGTCCAGCTGGCGTCAGAATGCAGAGACATGAAAACATCAACACTTCCACAGCTTCACATCAGATGTGTTTGTGTTCAAAGTGAGTTTGACAGCCTAAAGCTGCCATCTACAGAGTATCAAACCATTAACCAGAAGAAGCTGTAAGCTCAGGGCTGCATGACGTCCCACAGAGAGGGGGAGGAGCAGAAAACTGACAGATAAGAATAAAAAAGCGAGCAATCGAAAATATGACTTGGAAAGCTTTTTACGAGACGCGTTGTGGAAATTTGAAATCAATGAAGGCTCCAATGAACATCACAATTATAATCTGTGCTCCAGCATGGAGAGGAAAAAAGTATGGAAATAACAGATTTAATTTGTTGCAAACCAAAATCCAAAACTATCACATCAAGACAAAAGCATTTCTCCTGACAAGACATTGGAGTGATCAGACTGTAAAACCTGCGTGTGTTTGGTTTAGACCATAGGAAGAACGAGGTATGCCAACACATTACAATGGTTATGGAAGAAAAAATAAATACAAAAATCTGTGCATTGTGCCTTTGTAATTCCAGCTCCTTCTGCAGAACAAGGTCATTGTTTGTCTCAAGTAAACAAACTCATTTTTACAGCCTGTGTTGTGTAACCAAACAAATACGAACACATTTGTCACATTTAGCAATTATCTGAATATCTACAGTATGTTACAGTCCATCGTTTTACTTATTTATCTATAATCGGTTGTTTCCAAGCTTAATGTTTGTTCAGCTGCAACACACAGAAAAACTAAAACCTCGCGGCGTGTTCAGCATGTTGCACTCAGAAGTAACCATCTGAAACCAGCAGATCTTCTGTTAGTTACTTAAGTAAAGACTTGTGCTCATCATACAGTGTAAACAAGAAGAGCTTCTGTTAAATATATAAAGGTATTTTAAACCCTTCCCAAACTCTTGCAATATTCTAAACAATGTTTCCAAACTCTAAAAGCTCTAAAAGAACACAGCATGTCATGATTTCCCTCTCGCTGCCTCCGCTGCTCTCAGCCGCATGCAAGCGTTCTTGGCCACGCCCACTTCTCCGCTCTGCACGGAGAACAGCTGATCAGCTGCAGGAGGTAGTTTGTCCTGCGGTGTGGGCTGCACAAATGTGCAGCAGGTGCTAAATAATTTTAAATAATTTATTTTAAATAAAAATTCCATGCAGGTCGTGCGGCTCATCCATCAATCAGCCAGTTGTGTGTCATGTGCAATCTTATTTAGGAAAAACCGTGATAGAGAGAGGCCACGAAAAATGAACCACGAAGTAGCGAGGGACCACTGTATTATAATCCAAGTTGTAACCCAAAGCAAAGGAACAAACCTGGTTGTTCACATATGCTCTGCTCCCTCAGAAACATCTGTTTGGTAATCCCCAACATCTGCAAACCTTCCAGTCTTTGTACCACACGGATCTGTTCTAACCACATGCACAACGTCAAACAGTCTGGGCTGTAAACTTTTGCAGTGATCGACTTCATATGAATGTGCGCGGCTGCAGAGCAGGAAGTGTGAGGAAGTTGTTGTGAGGGAAGAAAAGAAGGAGGAAGGAAAAGGAAGTGAGGAATGAAACGAAGCTGTGAGACAGGAAACGCTGACGTGCGCAGCACTCTGACGCACCTGTGCAAATTGTGGTTGTGGCCTGACGAATGGTGGGCATCCCACGTTTAATAGCACATGCGTTTCCGTGTTGCCTGGCAACGCAGCCAACCTCATCCTAGCTTAATTTTTGTTTCCATTTGCTTTATCAACATCTTCACTTTCCTTTCGAGGCTTCGCAGGTTTGGACTTTGTGAAGTTTACATCAGAGGAAACCTCCACACACCGTGTGACAAAAGGCCGCTTTAGTTTCACGATGATGACGATGGACGGAGGGGAGCCGGTGATGAACACTTTCAATTAAAAATGTTGTTTTTTTGTGTGCAAACCTACGTGCCTTCATGTACCGCGCATGCACACAAACAAACACAAGTGCCGTTTTACATTCAGGAGCTTTAAGAGAACGCAGTCAGTTGCACAGTTTTTTCTAATAATCCAAACTCAAGTTCAGGAAATCTACAGAGTGAATGGAGCATGAAAAATCCCATTTGTGAACCCGTACACATTTAGACTGCACAAACTGCTCAAACCCCCTCAGTTGATCTTTATTAGCTGCTTCTGCTGGGGTTTCAAGTTGTTTTAGAAGTTAGCTTAACTCAAACATACTGTTGGTGCTGTATCTGAAACCAGCTGTGCAGCAGTATAGTGACATTCCAGCACCTGCTGCACATCTGTACACTGTTTTAATCATCACCTTACTCTTATAGTGGCTCGCAACAGATTCTTGCAGATTAAAGTTATGCACGAATGCAATTTTCTTCCCAAGATAATTATATAAACTCTTCAGAGCCTGAAAGTCAGGACAGCATAACATTGAACACTGAGACACAACTTTACTATAATTTCGAGCAAGCAGAATTGTTTTTAAGTGCTAATCTTGTTAAATTCTTGATAAAGTCCTCCTGTGCACTCTCCCGCGGCCGCCATTTGGCAACCAATCGATTTTTGGCACAATACCAGCCCACATTTCCAGGTTGTCAGCGGTGATGCATAATAGATGTGACGCATTCAGCAAAACAACATATTTATGGATTTGTCCACTTTTTTTAAATATACTTGGACTAATACGACTTATAGGGCGGTGCGACGAGTACAGTGGAAAATATGGTATGTTAATGGTATGTATTTAATTTAAAGATTTTTTTTATTTTTTATTTTGGTGTAAAAATCTCATGTTTCAATATGGACACCCACAGCTTATACACAAGCATGGCTTATATACTTTTTTTTTATGGGCAAAACTTATATTTGGGTGCGCTCTATAGTCTGGAAATTACGGTATTTGTATAATCAGATCAATTAGTTTTACCGTAAAATTGTTGTATCTATAAGTCATTAGTATGATCACAGCCCTAAAAAAATAATAAAACTGGTGGATATTTGAGCATTTTCAGAAAAAAAAAAATAGGTAATTAAAAAAGAAAAATCTATTGAGAAGGAAATTATTGCAGCGCAGAATTTTGTTTGTTCCAGTATTTAGCCAGACAGACTAAATAAACTTTCTTTTGTAACTCTGAATACAATTACACAGAGCAAATTACCACAAACTTAATTATGAAATAACTCCATCTTTCCTCTCTCCTACACTCTTTTTTCATTTTGCTTTTCTATAACACACACACACACACACACACCTGCCCACACACACTCAAAATGACACCACATCACATCTGAACACAGAAAGCTGACAACACTAAATATGCTGTCTGTGCCCACATCCTCTCATGCTAACCCAAACATTTTAACTAAGAAGGCTTTTCAGCATATTAGTACACACAAACACACACACACGCGTCCAGGTGCAAACCTCTAGGCACTGAGCCAGCCACTCAGACAGGCTGCCAGTGTAGAAGACAGAGGGTCGTTGTGTTGTAAATGTCAGGTGTCCTGCAGCTTGAGCCAGCATGCATTCTGCCACTGAACACTCATCCAGACATTTAACCACAATTAGATCTGCAGCACGCTGATGAAAGGTTGAATGGAGAGGAGGGAGACTTGTAGCAGGGACAGGAGCGAGTCTGAATTAATCTTTCATAAAACGTAGTTGTAAAACCCTAAAAAGTCCTCATTCTCTGTTATATATTTCGTTTGCTGATGCAACGTTCACATTTTCTCCAGAGGGATGATAACATTAATGAGTTTCTGATGTTTAAGTCTTATTCATTCAAATTCATGAACCTGAATCTGCTCACAAAAGGGGTTGGCTTGATTTTTCTAAAGTTTTTATTTCATAATAAGAAAGACGAAAAACTGATCAGATTAAAAATAAGACTGCCAGGAGATAGTGATGGCTTATCCACTGTGTTCCCAAGGTAACCAGTGAAAATATTCACTCTGAACAATAGCTACATCACTAGACTGTAATTTCACTGCAGTCCAGTTGTGTGATGGAGTGTGTGAACGTGCAGCAAGGCTACAGTAAACGAAAAGGGGGAAATCATCAGAATCATTCTGTGTGTGTAAGAGGGTCCATCTCCTACACATCTGGAGTCAATGGCAACATGAAGTAGCAATAAAATATCAGTTTTCGCAACATCTGAGTATTATTCATTCAACCTTTATTTAGGCAGGTTAATCTCATTGAGCCTCGAGGACTCATTTACAAGACAGACCTGGATTCAGTCTGCATGTGTGTGTACCTGCGACAGGCCAGAAAAGCCAAGGTTGTGGCAGCCGTTGCAAGGAGTAAAAGCTTCCCAGAATCCAGTGGGGCCACAGGTTTTTTCTGCCTCGTCTTCCTCCAAGGCTGGAGCGAGAGGTGGGGTCGGCCGCTGTCAACACAAATATCGGAGCGCTTCAATAAAAACCTTTGACAAGCTTACAACCTTGACTTTGGATAGTTAAAAGAAAAAAAAACAATCAACAAGATAACTTATTGATTACATCAATCCACTGATCCAGAAGCTCTGCACTTGTGAAGGCTAAGCATCAACACAAGGACAAAGTTTCCAGGTTTAATTTATTTCATCTTCCCGTTGTTCAAAACCGAAAACAAACATCTAAAGCAACATATCAAATTCAAAAGATAGTTATCGTCACCGTTCGAGGTCATTTTTGTGAGCAGAACATGTCGCCCAGGCAACCGAGAACACTGGACCAGAAGCGAGGTCAATCAATACCAAGCTGTGCTCGAGCAAGCACAAACCAAACAGACCAGAGGAACACAGCGTGATGACCACTGTTGCCTTTTAGCTGCGCTTGGTTTGAAACCTCAAAGCACTCGTTGAACTCGTGTATACGAGAAGCATTTAAAAAAATAAAAATAAAAAAAAATATTTCACAACACTGCCAGACTCATCATGCTCACACAGACTCATGTTCGTGCTGCTGTTTGATGTATTGTTTTTATGCTACTAGTGTCAAGTGTATTTTATTAACATTTTTCTTAGTTCATACCTTAGATCTTAGTACTATTTTAATTGTAATACTTTTGTTGGATTGGAATGGGACCCTGTGTACATAATTTCATTCCACCACATGTAACATATGTGGTGTGTATGACAAATAAAGAACCTTGAATCTTGAGAAAAGCACTGAAATCAATCAGAAGTGTTCACATTCTGCACAAAATGGTTTGATTTCCCAGTTTACAGACACCTGTGTCCTAACAAAACAACAACACACTAACTGTGTGGAACTGTGTTATCAGGAATGGGACGTGTTTGTTTGTGTTTGACTTTAGACTATTGGCATGTTGTTGTTTTTGTTGTTGTTTTTCCTTCTTGCTCTCGGCGAAGGTGGATTTTTTTCCTCCTGCTCTTTTTCTCTTTAATGGGACTGTTGCATTTCCAGTCCAGTCTGTTGTCCAGGTGAACCCCAAGGTATTTATACTTCACCACCACCTCCACTTCTTCTCCCATGATGGAAATAG
>JARVLU010000646.1:13580937-13605486 GCA_031762415.1 Simpsonichthys santanae
CCCCCCCCCCCCCCCCCCCCCCCCCCCCCTTTTATTTTTTATTTTTTTTGTTTGTTTTTTGAAAAATTTAGCTGGTTTCAGATAAATTCAAAATGTCCATGTTAATTTCTGCTAATTCATCCTAATTAACTTCTTTAAGATCAGCTTGTTACACTCCTTTCAGATTTTTTTTTCTGCTAGTTTCAGCATTTTCTATTTCAGCTACTATTTAGCTATGTTGATGGCAATTTTTACTTTTTCAGCTAATTCCACATTTTTTGTCTCATTTCGGTTATTTCTACTTTCTTCTGCTAGTTTAAGCTTATTTCTGCCTTTTCAGCTACTTTTCAGCCTTTTTGCTATTTTCAGCTTTTTTTAAGCAAATTTCCCAATTTTTTGTTCTCTGCTAATTTAAACCTAATTCAGCAAGTATGTGTTCTTTCAGCTTTCTTCTGCTAAGATGGGCTTTTCTTCTATTTCAGCTACATTTCAGAATGTTTTCTTAACTAATTTCAGCTGCTTTTACACATAATTATTTTATTCATTTTATAATGAAATACAAAACAATTAACATATATGTAATAAAAAAAAACAGAAAATAAAATGAAAGGTAGCAGATGAGGAAAAAAATCGTATATCTGCTCCTTATTCTCTAATAAACAATTCAAACAACCATTTTCTTTAATTACCAAAACAAATTGAACTCATTTAATTTTCTAATTCTCATACATTTCTCATTAAACTCCATTCATATATTTTTTTTTAACAATTTGATTTTGACCATTTTCTTGAATACAACCATTGATTTTGGTTTTTCAGCAAGTTCTTCAGCAATAAGAATTAACGCTGCATTTTTTTTGCAGGAAATGCAATTACTTTAGTTATTTTTGATTTACAACAAAGAAACATTCAATTCTGTAAGTGTGTGCCTGTGCACGTCTAAAATAACTTAATGACGTTATTTATTTTTTGCGTGTAAATTATGGGTTTCTAAAGTCAAGAAAAAATATTTAGCATTAAACAAACCACCTAGTATTTCCTGCAGTAATTATTACACCCACCGTTGACTCAAGAGACGTGCACTTTACCACACATTCACAACCAATCACACTGCAGACACCGAGCCAAGATAACCCTTTAGCAACACACATGTGCTGAATGTGTT
The DNA here is from genome assembly GCA_031762415.1 of Simpsonichthys santanae. Taxonomy (NCBI): domain Eukaryota; kingdom Metazoa; phylum Chordata; class Actinopteri; order Cyprinodontiformes; family Rivulidae; genus Simpsonichthys; species Simpsonichthys santanae. The sequence continues at coordinate 13,582,082 of JARVLU010000646.1, forward strand.
GCATCCTTCATGGTTGGCTTCCTGACAGCACAGATTAAAAAACAACCTGCCCTGAACAACACGACCAGCCTTAATGAAGACAAATTATGTGGTGGACGACCAGGTCCTCCGATAAATATTCTGCCAAGAAAATGAACTGAACACAACGCTGCACCACGCCAGTGGTTTGTCCTCTGAAGGAAATAACTTACTGTCTGTCCGTTTCCTCTGAGCCAAGAGTTTCGTCACAAAGCGAACGCAAACACAAGAAAACAGCAGATGCTGAAAATCCTGTTCCCTCAAAAGCTCAGAAAACTGCAGAGGTAAAAAACAGTTTGTGTGTCATGTGGACGTCTTGTTTTTTATACGTGCAACTGATTAAAGGTGGGAGGTTAAGAAAGGAGACGCCCCCTTTCTCTGATCCACATGACCTGCTCTCCTAAAACTTCAATCCCACTTCCCGTCCCAGTTCCTACGGCGTTAACAGTGATGTCATGAGGAAACGAGGACGGCGATTCATAGTTTCCTGCGATTGAAAAGCAGAGGACTCGGATTCTGGGCAGCTAGTAAACCTTTAGCATTGTGCTGTGCTGTTTATGATGGAATGAGCCGAGATGAACGAGGAAGGCCTCGAGTCTATTTCCATCCTAACTAAAGAAACAGCACATAACAGATTTTATCAACACACGTGTCGCTAGCAGCTCTATATCAAGAGATGTGTTTACAAATGACAAAAGGTTTCTGCATCATTTGGTGCAAGATCCTAAAGAAGTTCCATAAATCTGGACTGGAAGTATTTCTTGAATAGACCAAAACAGAAACAATCATTCAAGGCTTGCAGTGTTTTCTCATGTTGGTTACCTGCCCAATAACAGCAGGACCCTCCGTAGGGACTTCCCTTTATTTTTAGAGCAGAGTGAGAGCGAGACAGGTGAGCACATGGAGGGGAGAAGACAAAGCTGCTTGTAAATTATTCATCCACACTCTGACCTGCATGACTCGACTCCACTTAGTGACCTGTTCTGTTAGTTACACACAAAACTTTATTTCACCTTGTAACGATTTACACAATTTTTTTTTTTTCTGCAGCTATTTGATCTCATCTCATCAGCTTGTTTAAACACATTATAGAAACAGGATGGATTCCTAGATCTACTTGAACAAATGCATATCACCCACCACAATGCATGCCACAACTTCTGACTAAAATCATCTTATTGTGGAGGAATGACAGTTCTGGAGGTTCACATCGCATGCTGTGAATTAATTTATCTTAACCAATTTTAGTTTGATTTATGTACAAACTAAAGCCTGAATCAACACATTTGTTATTTTCTTAAGTCAGTATAAGGTTAAAAATGTATTTTTGTCAAGTGAAAGCATCACCTACTACAGTATGTGTTATTAGGAAAGTAACAGTATAAATGCTTAAGAAGCATTCACATAACTGTGATTCTATGTTCACTTCTAAATTCTTCCATACGTTTTCCAGCATCTTTCTTCTTCCAAAGTGTTTTGTGCTACATCAACAAATCATATATCAGAACGTTCAGCTCTTTCTGAACAATCCTGCTATGACTTTTGATATTGGTGCAACTTTAGCTTTTTGACATATTTAGCCTTTTCAGACATGTTTTTTCATCATAGAAAATCAATTGAGCTCATTTTACATCCTTCAAATCTTTAGATGTGTTTACAACCTTTTACTGCTCCTTTCACATTTTGTTCTGGTTCAGCTTCTTTCAGCTTCCCTGTGCAAATTTGAAAACACTTCAGCTACTTTCAGCTAATTTCTGCAGTTTTATCAGTTGTTTTGTGCTCCTTTGATTATTTCACTAACTACGGTACATTGTTTGTGCTTCTTCTAACTTATTTTTGCTAATTTTAGCTTGTTATGCTCCTTTCAGCCTGAAAGTTTTGACTTTTTCTGCTATTACAGCTACTATTTAGCTGTTTCAGCTAATTCCACATTTTTCACTCATTTCAACTTTTCCCAGCCTAATTCAGCAAAAAATGTGCTCTCTTCACTTCCTTCTGGTAATTTCAGCTTCTTTCTGGGGTTTTTTTTAGCTACCCCCCGTTTTTTTTTTTTAGTTTGTTTTGTTATTTTGTTTTGTTTTTTTTATAATTCCTGCTGTGCTCAGATAACTGCACTTTGTGCTAATTTCTGCTTCTTTCAGTCTGATCGGGCAAGCGTGTTCTTTCTCCTTTCTTCTGCTAATTTAAGCTTGTTCTAACTTTTCAGCTACATTTTAGTATTTTTATATCTAATTTTAACCGGTTTCAGATAAATTCATTTTTTGTGATATTTCTGCTACTTTCAGACTAATTAACTTATTTATTTAAATTTCAGCTTGTTATGCCCCTTTCAGCTTTTTCTGCTAGTTTCAGCTTTTTCTCCCCTTTCAGCTACTATTTAGCTCTTTTTATGTAATTTTTTGCTTTACAGATAATTTCACGTTTTTTTGTTCTAGCTCATTTCAGCTTGTTCTGCTTCCTTCTGGTAGTTTGAGCTTCTTTCTGCTCTTTCAGATACTTTTCAGCTATTTTGTTGCACATTTCAGCTTTTTTTTTAACTGATTTCTTAATTTTTGCACTCTTTTCTGCTTTCTTCTGCTAATTTAGACATGTTCAGCCATTTCAGCTACATTTCAGCATGTTTATGTTTAGCTAATTGCAGATGTTTTTCAGCAAGTTATTCTGCAATAAGCCTTCGCTGCATTTTTGCAGGGAATGCAGTTTCTCTAGTTGTTAACTGTCCTTGTGTTTATAACCTACTGTATGAGCCTAGCAGTGAAAAGTGATGTTCTTTTTAAGCCAAAAGAAAGACCTTAAAGAACCAGCATGAAGGACACATTGAGGATACGATTTTGCAAAACCAAAAGCTTGCAGTGCTTATTATCACAAGGCTGAGAAAGAGAAAGAGCGACCGGTATCAGAGCGTCTTGTGGAGGAGACGAGGCATATCAAAGACTTGTAGTCTTCATCTTCACTAGACATATGGAGCCTGAGGCCAAAGCCCTTCTGAAAGCCATCCCTCTTCTTCAGATCAGAGCATGCATGAACACAGAGAAACACACACACACACACACCAAAGGACAGAACAAAGAGAGGGTGTGTGCAACATCGCTGAGTCAAGCATCCCCTCACTGTAAGAACGTCTCAGTGATGCTGAGATTTAACAGGTCAAGTTGTGTCAGGCTTCCCAGAGATGAAACACACAAACAGTCTGCAGTGTGACAAATAAGAACATGTCGTGAAGACACAATAAGAGACACAGCTCAGATTTGCATTTGTATACATTTCTAGACTTACAGTACATCTGTTATACCATCTGCTGTTGGAGCAGTGAGTCAGAACTGGTTCCTGGAAAAATGTGAATGGTCTCAACTTTGATTACATTATTCTTCAGACACTGAAATCATCGCACAGTCACGTTGTTCAACACAAAGTGTAAAAATCCCTCAGCTTAAGTTTGGCAAACGGCGTTCAATAGATTGCTCCTTGTTTATGCAGCTTCTCATCACAAAAATCTGGCGTCTTGATTCAGATTCAGCTTCGATATCGTCTGAACTCTAAAACTGTTCACACCGTTCTCCCCTCAAACTTTCATATTTGATTTGATTTGATTTGATGTTTATTTATTCATTTTAAAAAAAAATGATACAAAGCAGTTTCATCAGATACAAGATTCAAACAGCAATGAACTGTGAAGCATCAAGTCCCAACAGGAAGTATTCAAATGCGCTTTAATGACAGACCTTCGAGGCAACTAAGGCCACTGCACATCTCAAAGCATTCATGCACTTTAAATAACTTTAATATTTCCAACAAATACAATAAAGTTGTGCTAATGAATCAAGCTTTAATGCTCAAATGTTACGTTGCTGCCTACGCAAGCACAATATAGAAATGTCGGCATTCATTTAAAAAGCTCTTTAATTTACCCTCGACCAAAAATTAAAAGTGTTTTTGAACCTGAATGGAAGTTGAATAAGTTCATAAACAATTTAGGAGAAAACTCTTCTCAGGATGAACACACTGAACACCTTTAAGCTTCAACTTTTCTGGATTATTGTTGAGTTTAAAAACAATAATCCTAAAATATTTTAGTGTATTTGCCAATTTCTAAATACTGACTTGTCTTTTTTTTGCTGTTAAACTTACTAAGTCTGCATTAACCTCTTAAGCCTGCTGGCTAAAATTACATTCTTAAGTTGTGGACCGCACAAAATCACTCCAAGGGCCGTAAATGGCCCGCGGGGCTGCACTTTGGACACCGCTCATATAGACTATACAGGCATTATCCTGAGCCTGGTTCTGCTGGAGGCTTCTTCCTGTATTTTATTTTATTTTTTCCCACTGTCACCTGTGTTTGCTCAGGATGGGAGATTGTGACGTGGTGGAGATTCGCTGCAATTCAATTTAGTTTTCATGGTACGTCCAGCTCAAAAAGGCGAACCAGGCCGCTACGCTAAAGCAGACATGTTGTATCTACACTTAAATGCTGACGGAGTCCAAAATCTGGAGGTAATCCAACTCACCACGCAGTTGACCTCCATGCCGGCCTCCAGCAGGGTCTGGATGGTGCTGTGGTGTCCGTTGCGTGCAGCCAGGTGAAGCGGAGTGTGGAGGCGAGTTTGGCTAGTCATGAGATTTGGGTGAGCGCTCACCAGCATGCAAACCACCTGGACACAAAAACAACCAGTGAAGGAAACACAGCCATCACTTCCTCAGGCTCTGGATTTAAAAAGTCTTCAGAATAAATGTTTTATACATGTTGGCACAACTGACACGGGACATCTTTTTGAATTGTGACTAGAACTTAACGGTGCCACTAATTAAATAGTTATTCAGCCTTTAACAACTGTTTCCTAATCAGTCTGCTTATTTGTGAGTCCTTCTATTAAACGTTCAGTCAGTCAACTTCAACAGGAGATTGTTTCACTTTTGTTTGTTGCCTTAAAGGATGTTTTTCGCTCTTTACTTGTTCTATACATCTTAATGCAGCAGGAGCTTCCACCACAGGGATTTCCATTCATTAAAATGCAGAGAGAGAATTACCGTACAGCACTGCCTTTATAAATTATTCATTCACACTCAACCTGAATGGTTCGACTGCAATTACAGCGACCATAGCAGAGAAAATACCTGACTGTACTTGAACACCACGAGACATTTGTAGCACATCTGTGTGAACGTGCTTTGTCTTGTGTCCCAAACAGCCAAACACTTTGTTCATTGGTCATATTTTTTTTCACCATTTATCAACTTGCAATGACAATAATGGGCAGAACCAGTTTTTAGTAACTGCCAACTCCAAGTGAATTCACTATATTTGTTTTGTATCACAGAAAAAACATGTAAATGCATGCACACATTCAAACTTTTACTCCCAGATCCAGTTCTGCCAACCCAAGAAAACTTTTTGCTGCTTGTTTTATTAACTCCAACTTCAAGACGCTTTGAGTTATGTCAGCTTTATTTAATTTGATAATATCCATCAATTTCTGCAACGTGTTTTAAATAGAGTTGAAACAGTTGAGCTTTTAGCTTGTTTTGTAATGCTGAGATTTATTTTAATTCCTTATGGAATAAGAACATAAACCCTGCATTTAAATTATTTTCTTACACATTTGAGACCTGTGCTGGTCACAGTGGGGAGTTTTCTTCTTCTAATATTAAGGTAATTTCAAATTCTCCATCTAGTCTTCAAATTAATATGTAGTTTATTGAAATGAGGTGTTTTATCATCTGGCTAGTGAAAACCTAGTTTTGTTTCTGAGAGTGTCCAGTTGAAAACTTGTTTATTTGTCTGAACTGATGTCATCTGAAATCCCAGCCTTATATTTAAAACAGGGATCCCCAATCTTAACGATGACAAACACTTTTCTAAGGGATTTCCCAGCTTTATGGCAGCGGGCAGAGAAATATAATCAGTGTCAAAAAAATAATAATAATAAAAAGCATATTTTTCTGAAGACACACCTGTTAGAAAACTTTGTTTTAAATGTAGATTAGAAACATGCTTTGCTTTTTAGTAAAAAATGATTTTTAGATGGCGTCATCATAGTTTTTAATCACAGTTAAAGCAAAAAACTGTATTTTCACCTCCTTTTTTTTTTTTTTTTTTTTTTTGCACTGCAGCCTGAGCTCATTCAGACTCATGTTGCAGCCCGGCTCATATCTGTTGATTAACTACAGATATTCCACCTGCACCTGCTCCTCAAAATACCTTTAGCCAATCCTCAAAAATGGCCTACATCTTAATTTTGGAACGACTTGCAGCTTTGACATATGAATAAAAACAGGACAAAAAGGAAACTGGTATGAATTTGCTACCGTACTTTCACCGTACATGTCGCATCAGTCCAAATATGTCCAATAAAGTGAAAAATAAATAAATAAATAAGTTGCTTCACTACATAAGTTGCATCTATTATGCATCACCGCTGACAACCCAGAAACGTGGACTGGTGTTGTGCCAAAAATCCATTGGCTGCCAAATGGTGGCCGCAGGAGCGTGTACAGGACTTTAACAAGAATTTAACATTAACACTTAAAAACAATTATTTGTTTGCTCGACATTATAGGTGTCTCAGTTGAACTTTTCCTTAATAAATGCACTTTAATGGTCAGATCAGCTGCATTTCAACTGGACGGTGCAGCGAAATGAAGCTGATTTGACGTTTGCTCCTGGAGCTCTGGAGCGAGATGAAGGTGGCTGCTATGGCAAGCTAAGTGTCAAAAATATATATTACCCACTTCAGTGTATAAGGTGCAGGACTTGTAAATGTATGCAAAAAGTTGCATTTATATGGCAAAAAATACATAAAGGTTGGCAAAAATTTATATTAATAAACAGTGTTTCCCTAAATTATTAACTTAATCTGAACTGATGTATTTTAACTTTGTAGGGACAAAATCAGAAACATACCTGCAAATGAAAGAATTTCCTACGTATTTTGTTTATTGTATTTTAAATGATTGTACAATTAGTTCAAACATTTAACGGCAATATTTAAAAACAAATGACCATCTTTTATGGGCTTTCTGGTTTTATAAAGCAAACATCACCTATTGGAACTGCAATTTTTTTTTTTTTCTGCATATAAAATATTAGACTTGTGTCACAAATATACCAAAACTCATACACATGCATCAGTATCCCATTTATTACTGCTTTTGTCATTTTGGAGTGTCACCTCTTATTGACATAAATTTACCCTCAAAATGTAACAAAATGGTACGCAAGACATTTTTTAAACGCCTTATGGTTTTAAACAGTTAAATGCAAGAAGATGCAGCAGTCTGGAATAAATTTAAATTTGTTAATGGCAACAATTTCTAACCATGTGTGCCACGTTTCCATTTAGAAGTACGTGATTTAATAATTTATGGAATAACAGCTATTTGTTGGCAGAAAGACACGTTTGTTTTCTGCTCCTTTCTATTTTTTAATAGAACATATTGTATTTCATTGTGACTAACCTGAAGGCGTCCATAAAGTGCTGCCAGGTCGAGGGGGGTCTCTTGCCGGTTGTTTCTCATAGTGGGGTCTGTGAGCTCCTGAAGAAGCACTGAAACCACCTCAGAGTGTCCGTACTGTGCTGCACAATGGAGTGGTGTTTCCCTCTCATGGTTCTGTGGAACAGCAGAAAAACACTGGATTTAGAAAGAGTGAAGGAAAAACAGGAGGAGGAGGAGGGCATATGATACAGACATGATGAGAACAATAATGTGTAGGCAGGGAGCGATAAAGGGCTGTGAGCCATTGTTTAAAAAAAAACAGATGTAGAGGTGAATCAAAAAAGGTCAAAAGTACAGGAGACAGGCAATTGGAAGATTAATCGAGTGGGACACAAAGGGTAAAAAAAAAAAAAAGATGGTGGTGATGGTTTGAGAAGGATTTCAAACAGGAAGACGTGATAACTCCACTCAACACAGATAAATCATTAAAAAGGACAAAATAAGGTTAAAGGATTAAGATATAGGTGAATAGAGACACAGAGGAAAAAGATGGAGAAGTACACTTACATCTTTACTACACAATAAAACATTTCTGGAGCAGTTTCAGTCTCAGCTGGAATACATTTGGTTGTTTTATTTAGGAGTTCCCAAAGAAAACTTTAGCTTTATCTTTTATTCAAAGCCTGTCAGCCAAAGCTAGAATATTTTCTTCCTACAGTACCTGCTGGGGCTTTTTGGTCCAACATGCCTATTGATTTTGTATGTCAATCATTCAACAAGTCAGTTTTACTTGGAGGCAACTTGTATTGATGGCTACTTATAAGATGTTTATAATATGTTTTATTTATTTAAACGAAACCATCTCAATTGTCACTTATTGTTACACTTTTCAGTAAAATATTTGATGCACGTAACACATTATTAAACCTATAAATGAACCATAAGAATACATTTGTAAATACCATTCTGCCATTCAGCAGAGGGAGGAAATCAGGAAGGAGGAACGCAGCTGGTTTATTTGAAATTTAACAAGAAAAGCACTTAAAACAATTATTTGTTTGCTCGAAATTATAGCAGAGGTGTGTCTCAGTTGAACTTTTACTTAATAAATAGACTTTAATGGTCAAATTAGCTGCATTTTGCTGGGGCAAAGCTGGTTTGATGGTTGGTCCAAGCAGCAAGCAGAACCAAGGTGGGGAGACTATGGCAAGCAGATTGTGTCATTAATAGTTGGTGAAGATTATCAGACATCCAGGACATGGTAAATTCAAAAAAGTTCAAGAAAAAAGGCAAAGTATAAAGTAAAGTATATTAAATAAAGTACAGTTGTTTTTGTCTTGAAATTTTTTGAATTTGTCATTATAGCCACATTTTCCTATTATATGAAACAACGGCATGCCATACTGCTACTACTACTCTGCATCCATCAAGTGGTTGAAAGTGGTACTACTTTTTTTTCAGTCAGAATGAATGAAAACAGTCATATCTCAGCCAAAAATTGGTTTATAAATATGGGAAATAATCTATAAATATATTGCTTCGGCCTATAAATCGCAGTGCATGTAAATTATGCAAAAAAAAAAAGTGTGACTTATAAGGCAGAAAATACGGTAATACTCATACAGTGAAAAATAAAAATAAAAGACTGACTACTTTATTCAGTAAATTAAAGACTTAACTACTAAAATGCTAATAATAAATCCACCAAAACATTTTGGGTTATAAGGAAGACCCAACAATGTTCAGTCAGGTCATATGGATGGTTTCTTTATTTGCTGAGACGTTTTGTCCTTCGTCCAAAGGACTTCAATCTGAGACGCCACCAAACAAAACTGATTCCCACAAACAGCATAGTGGAAAAAAAACAGTTCAACGTTGGTGATGATAGCATCCGGGGCCCACCCTCTCCCTTGTCGACTCCTCTGAGACAGTCAAGCCAAAGTGGTTCAAAACACCAAAGTTCATGCTCAGTAATTCAGGTAAAAACTGTCCTTTGAATGAAGAATGAAACGTCTCAGCAAAAAAAGAAACCATCCAGATGACCTGACTGAACATACTTGGATTTTATACCTGGATTATAGAGCATGAACTTTGGTGTTGCAGAGAAGAGTTCATTAAATCACAATACAGTGGTGCTTGAAAGTTGGTAAAGTCTTTATATAATTTTTTTTTATATTTATGAATAAATTTGACCTAAAACAAGATCAGATTCTCACACAAGTCCTAAAAGTAGAAAAAGATAACCCAGTTAAACAAACGAGACAAAATTATTATACTCAAGTCATTTATTTATTGATGAAAATGATCCAATATAACATGTCTGTCAAAATACAAAGTTTATATTTATATAATCCCATGATAATTCACCAGTCAAGCATCAAGCGTCAATCTAGTCTGACTATCCAAACTAGAGCCCGCCTTTCAGAGCATGAAAAACTCTCCACCTCTCTGCCTTTCTTTGCGTTCCTGCGGTTCCTTCTCCTGAGGAACCTCTGACGTCCATGATAAAATTAAAAAACACCATGACCGAACTCCATGGCTCAGATTTCATGCTTTATCTTGGTCTCCAGTGCTGCAGCCTCCTTTGATTCCCTCTCCCAGTTTTCTTCCCACTTTCATGCATCCCTCTGAGCAGTGAAGGATGAATAGAATGGAGTGTGTGTGTGTGGATAATAATAAAAAGAAGCTCATATATGAAGATGCATGCAGGTGATAACAGCAAAAACATCAATATGTGGTTTAGAGATTGTCCTGCCCCTCTGTGTATAAGACTGCACCTGCTCACTCAAAACAATTTCCACATTCTCAGAGAAACTTACTGGTTTAATTGATGCTTGTAATGCAATATTCTATCTGTTCTGTTGTAAATATTTTAAAACTGCGTGCCATTTAAAGCTAGATCTTGTCTAATCAAGTGTTTATACGTATAATTTTATGTTTCTGTGCAGAAAAGTACCAAACCACCACAAATGCAGAACATTGATCTTTTAGTTGAAGCTTGGGAACAGGACATTCACACATTATACAGTCACAGCCAAAAGGTTGGAGAATGGCACAAGTTTTAGTTTTCACAGTTTGCAGCCTCGGGTTATTTTTCAGAACCTTTTGTCAGATATAATGAAGTACAATTATAAGCATTCCATGCATATTTTTGTATTTAAATTGACAAATACATGCAGTTTGAGCAAAGACTTTATATTTATAATGTTGACCCTTCTTCTTTAAGACTTCTGCAGTTTGACTCGACATTGCTGGATATCAGCTACTGGGCAAAATCTTGAGTGAAGGTAAATCCATTCTTGTTGAATCAGTGCTTGGAGTTGATCAGAGCTTCTGGGTTTTTGTTTGTCCATTCATGAAAAAAAAAAACATTGTTCATCCACAAACGGCTCCTGGATCGTTGGGAAAAGTCTCTCTTGGAGGATGTTTTGATATCAGTTCTTATTCATGGCAGTGTTTTAGGCCGAATTTTGAGCGAACCCACTTCGCTGGATGAACATTAACCCCAAACATGGTTTCAGGATGCTTCATTGTTGGTATGATCCAGGACTCAGGGCACCGCTCACCGTTTCTTCTCCAGATCATCATTTCTCCAGATGTTTCCAACATTCTGAAGGGAGCTTCGTCAGAGAAAATAACTTCACCCCAGTCCTCTGCAGTCCAATCCCTATACTTTCTGCAGAACATCTGTCAATGTTCTTGAATGTTTTTCTTGGAGACTTCTTTGCTGCCCTTCTTGACACTAAGTCATCATCTAAAAGTCCTCATCTCCCTGTGAGTTCAGATGCTCTCACACCAGCCCTCTACCATTCCTGAGCAAGCTCTGCACTGTTGGTGACCCGATCTTGTAGCTGCATCCTTTTTAGGAGACGGTCCCGACGCTGATTTTCTTGGGTGGCCTGAAGTCTTCCTCCCTGCAACTGAACCACTCTCCTCGAGGTTCTTGATGATTCTATAAATGGTTGATCGTGGTGTTATGTTATGACCAGCAATGTTCTTTCAATTCATCTGATCACTCTTCACAATCTAGAGTTAAAACAAATTGCCTCCATAAAAACTGAGGCACTTTAACTTTATTATAATTATTACTTTTTATAATTATTATTATTATTTATTAACTTTATCTTTCAAATGTGATTCCATTTTTTCTAATGTGATTCAGGCCACCTCCACTTTGGCTTGATGTAATACAGTTTTTTCCTAATTTGATTTTGTTTTTTATAATGAAATTAAAATTCTTTTTTTTTTTTTTTTTTTTTTTTTTTTTCTAATGTGATTCCGGCCACTTCCGCTTTGGCTTAATGTAATTCTGTTTTATTTGTATTTTTTTCCAAATGTAATTCCATTTTTTTTTTTTTTTTTATATAATTCCGTTATTTTATTTTTTTTTCCAAATGTAATTCTGTTTTTTCTAATGTGGTTCGGGTCACTCCCGCTTTGGTTTAATGTAATCCTGTCTTATTTATTTATTTATTTATTTTCAAATGTAATTTTTTTTATTTATTTATTTTTTTTTTTTTTTTTTTTTTTTCAAATGTGATTTTGTTGTTTTTTTCAAATGCAATTCCGTTTTTTCAAACGTTGTTCATTTACACCTTAGGGCCACCATACCAGGTCAATCAGTGGCTGACATAAAACTCCAGAAACAATCACTCAATCAGTAAATAAATAAAAATAAAATTTTGTTTCAAATGGCAAATAGTGACAGAGCTCATCTCAGACACAGCTTGAGGTAGGATCAAAAACAGAAGTGGTGGTGATGAACCAATAAAAAATAATAATTATTGTGCATTTTCTGTGAAATATATATATTTCTACTACACACACTCTGATAGCTGTCCCAATATCATGATGCTCAGTGCATTGTAGTGCACTGGTCAGTGAGAAGCAGATATCTGCTAACTCACATCAACAGACAAAGCAGCACATCAGAGGCATGACTGAGATGTAAAGTCTGAGCTTTCAGCTGCATGAAGTAGATCAGGCAAACTGTTGGTGGAAATTATTGAAAAAATTAAATTCTTATGATTTAGCCTGATATACTGTAACTAATTTAAAAACGTGTCTATTTTTCTGTAATGATCTGCTGATTTGCATGTAAATGTAGTTCATTCACAGAGTTGCAAGAATAATAATAATAAAAAACACATGCCTGTGACCTAAAACATGTACAGAGCATCCAAAGTATTCACAGCGCTTCACTCTATCAACATTTTGTTATGTTACAGCCTTTTTTCAAATTGTATTAAATGCATTTCTTTAAAATTCTACACACAATAACTCATTATGACAATGTAAAAAAAGATTTGAGATTTTTGCAAAATATTAAAAATAGAAAACTAATAAATCACATTTACATCAGTATTCACAGCCTTCGTTTAATACTTTGTTGATCCACCTCTGGCAGAAGTTACAGCCTCAAATATTTTTGAATATGATGCTACAAGCTGAGCACAACTACAGTATATTTAGACAGTTTGTCCCATTCTTCTTTGCAGTACTTGAGCTCCGCAGGTTGGATGGACAAGTCTGTGCATTTTCAGATGTCTCCAGAGATGTTCAATTGGATTCAAGTCTGGACTCTGGCTTGGCAACTCCAGGACCTTCACAAAGTGGTCCTGAAGCCACTCTTTTGAGATCTTGGCCATGTGTTTTGGGTTGTCGCCCCAGTCTGAGGTCAAGAGCGCTCTGCAGCAGGTTTTCATCCAGCATGTCTCTACATTGCTGCATTCATTGTTCCCTCTATCCTTAGTCCGCCAGTTCCTGCTGCTGAAAAACATCCCCATAGCATGATGCTGCCACCACCATGCTTCACTGTAGAGATGGTACTGGCCTGGTGGTGAGCTGGTTTCCTTCAAATTCACACCACAGAGTTCAATCTTTGTCTCATCAGACCAGAGAATTTTGTTTCTCATGGTCTGAGTGTCCTTCAGGTGCCATGTGTCAAACTTCAGACAGGCTGCCTTTCATCTGGTCACTCTGGCAAACAGGCCTGATTGGTGGACTGATGCAGCGATGGTCCTTCTGGAAGGCTCTCCTCTCTCCACAGAGGAACGCTGGATCTCTGACAGAGTGACCGTCAGGTTCTTGGCCTCCTCCCTGACTAAAGCCCTTCTCTCCTGGCCAGCTCTAGGAAGATTCCACGTAGTTCCAAACTTCTTCCATTTACAAATGATGGAGGCCACTGAGCTCATTGGGACCTTCAAAGCAGCAGAAAGTTTCTGCATCCTCCCCCAGAGTTGTGCCTCAACACAATCATGTCTCAGAGATCTACAGAAAATTATTTTGACTTCCTGCTTGGCATTTGTGCTCTGACATGCACTGTCCACTGTGAGACCTTCTATAGACAGTCCAATTAACTGAATTAACTACAGGTGGCTCCATTTAAGTCGTAGAAACATCTCAAGGATGATCAGTGGATATGGTCTGCATCTGAACTAAAATTTGACCTTCATGGCAAAGGCTTCTCTTTTTTTTGACAAATTTGCAAAAATCTCAAAACAAATGCTTCATATCATAATATGGTATAGTGTATATAATTTTGAGGACAGAAATTAATTTAATACAATTTGGAATAAAGCTGTAACAACAAAATGTGTAAGAATGGACTGATACACAGGGTGAGCTCCATCTACATGATGTTAGCTCATAATCCAGAACGCTCATTGCATGGCTGAAGACAGAAGACGACAACATAATATAATCTGTTTACTGGATTAAAAAAGAAGATAAGATGAAGAAACAGGGTGAGAGAGGTCTCATCTCCCCTCACTACTCATTTGATTTAAAATAAATGTGAGCAGGCACAGTGACAGTAGTCGTCACACAAAATGTGCATTATCATTATTATACTAGACAGGATGACTCAACACATTTCTTCTGTAAGCACAAAAATAAACTGATTTTTAAGATGAAATGTTGACAGAACAGGTCGATCAAAAGAACAGAAGAGGTGGATGTATTTAACTAACTTAGTATTAGCTCTTTCCTGACGATCATAGTGGATCTAAGTCACAGCCACACAGAAACGGTGAGAAATGTTATATTTGACAAGATTTGTTTCAACAGCTCATTTGCATTTACTTGTTGATTGCAACCAGCTGTGAAATCAGTGCAAAGGTTTGTGGGTTTGACTCTTTTCTCCATAATTCCTGGTTCCATTTTTTTATTTTTTATATTATTATTATTACCGTAGATGAGTTTGTTTGGTTCCCATTCAGTTTGGAATATGTTGTCTTTTGGTGTATACACAAGTTTTACCATTTAAGAGCTGCCCTTCACTCTAAACACTGAGATGACTTTTCATTCGTCAGTGTTAAATCATTTTTTTTTAACAATTCACTGGCTATAACAAAATAGATAATGAAATTCTTTAATTTGTTGATGCCATGAAATTTTGAAACAACATATTTTTCCCTTACAATGATACATTCTCTCAGATTAAACTTTTGATCTGTGATTTGTGTTCTATTCTGGATAAAATATTAGATGTTGGCACCTCCACATCATTGCATTCAGTTTTTATACTCAATTTGTTTAGCGTCCCAACTTTTTTGGAATCCGGTTTGTATTTTTTATTACCTTACCAAAGTTTCTCATGCCATTCATCACTGTTCACTATGTGACCCCACTCCCCCCTTTTTAACAGAAATATGTGAAGCCAATATACACGGAGGAGTCTTATTTAGAGCTGCAGCGGAAGCAGAAAAAATCTCTTAACACCCAGCAGCTGACTGCCTTCAGACTGCTTTATGCCTGGAGGGACAAGCTGGCCAGGCAGGAAGATGAAAGTATCGGGTAGGCTGTGTGAAATGGATGGACTCTCTGTTCTTGAAATCTATTACAGCTATTTTTTTTTTTTTTTACTTTTTATTTTAAGAGTTTGCACACATCCTCATTTTGCAGCTGATAATGTTTAAATAAATTTAGCCTTACCTTGTTTTTATGAGCTCATTTGTGTGTTCAGATATGTTCTGCCCACTCATATGATGATCAAAATATCCGAGGAGTTGCCCAAGTAAGTTATTTAGATTTCACTATTGAAAATTCTTTTAGAAGTTTTTCTTCCCCATCTTTTTTTTATGTCAAAGGCTTTTGCGTTTATTGAAGAGATCTTTTGTCTCGCCTCCTCAGAGAGCCTCAGGGCATCATCGCCTGCTGTAACCCTGTGCCGCCACTGGTGAGGCAGCAGGTAAATGAACTTCATCTGTTGGTGCAACAAGCCAGAGAAATGCCCCTTCTGAAGGTGAGGATAGATGGCAGCAGCAGGAATGTAGTTTTTGCTGTCACCTGCCAATCAGTCAGTCACAATTGTTTTTCCCCCCTCTCCATTCAGACTGAGATTGCAGCTCAGAAGAAGAAAGGACTCACACTTGTTAAAAAGGTTGGCTCAGATCGTAAAAAATTTGGTGGACTTTTCAGTTTTCTGTATCTCAGTAGCTGAAGTAGGAGTGTTTGGAGTAACATCAACATACTTGTGACATTTTCAGCCAAAAGTCACATTGTTTGGCCCACATGATACGTCCAGGGTTTCTGAGAGTGAACTGCCTCACTCCACACCTGGTGGTAAGTTTAATGCTCGTCTATCGCACCTTTTGCAAGTGATATGTTAGTGCTTTGAATGTTTATATGTTTTCAGAAGGGGTCGTCAAACAAGGAATACTGTTCTCAGAAGATGCGCATTTCATGGATGTTGATGAGCAGAAAACAAAAGGACTCTTGGCACCTCCTAAATTAACACTGTTCCAGGTAGAGACCAAGTTTTCAGCTGGTCTGTTTATCTTTATTTATGATGCACCTGTTAAGACTCTTTGTTTCTTTTTGAAGGAACCAGAAACTCATCATGACCAGAAGCCAGTCTCTGTATCTCAGATGAAAGCTAAGCGCATCATTGACTCTTTTGAAAACCCTTTCAGAATGGTAAGGAAGGTGGAAAAAACTTTATTCATGTAACAGTTTGTTTTCTTACATTGGTTTTGTAATTTTTTTATCCTCTTTTCAGTATTTGCCCTCAACTGATGTGCACGTCAACAAGAATGCCAAGTTTGACCCCTCATCAAAAATATTTGAGGTCATTAAAAGCTCATTTCATGGCTTTTTCATAACAAAAAAATTTAGTTAAAAATGTCTTCTGTTTGGTCATAGCTGCTATTTCTCACGTTGACAGATTAGCAAAAGGTGGAAACTGCAGAGTATTGAACAGCAGGAGAAAGACCTGGAGGCCAAGAGGAAATCCAAGGAAGCGGCAAAGCGACAGGCAAAGAAAGTGGCAGGTAAATTGGGCTTAATCATCTCTGAAGTGGCCATTTTTAAATAAAAAAGTTTTACATTATTTGTTTTTGATTTCTATAGAGGAAAGGGCTAAGGCTAAACAGAGCTACCAGGAATCTCTCAAGAATGTTGCCACTGTGCGGCAGCAAGCAGCAGTGAGTCTTTTTCTCTCCTGTTCTTCCAGTTACTTGTTCTTTTGTAACTCCGGATAAACAACACACACCATTCCAGGGAAAATACAGAATTGTAAAAGCAAACTCAAAGGTCTTAAAGGCGCTATTCTAAGATGCATCTGGATTTCCTACACAAATATAACTGTCAGTCTATCATGTAATGTTGTTGTCCTCTCATTAGATGCATCTTTTCTTTTGAGGTGAAACAAATGCTGCTTTCTCCTTCAAATACTTAACTCTTTATTCTCTCTGGGGATAAAATCTTGGCTCCCACTGAGTTACTAAATACTTCCTCTTCATTCTTGGTGTTTTTTCAAGGTAAATGAGAAGAAAGCATGGCCACTTCCCTTTGACTGTTACTTTCCAGTTTTACTCATTTATCTGCAGTGTTTCCCCTACCGTCATCCAAGGAGGGCACCCCGCTCTGTCAACAGAACCGAGCGCCCTGCCTACTGAAATGTCCATCACGCACACCCCCATCGACAACTGCCGGCACTGACGTAGCATTAAGCTAGCAGCACGCAATACAGATGCGCTAGCAAAAAAGCTACAGAAGAAGCACTCTGCTTCTCTCGCACATCCTCCCCACCTGCTCAACATCTGCCAGCACTAAAGTAGCACTAAGCTAGCACAACACAGACATGTCTCCGTCTCTGCACACACCCACAACCCCCCCAGACAAAAATCACTGAAGAGATGAGTGCCCTCCAGTCTGATTCCATTTGTGATGATGGTTCAAAGAGTCCTGGCACTTGGCACTGCATGTACCGTAGACACGAAGGTTGGCAGGAACACTTGAATGTAACCTTCATCAGTGTGCACAGTGCAAAGAAACACTGGCTGTGATAAGAGCAAACTGTCGCTTTCAGCTGCCTGCGGCAGTGAAGTTTAATTATTAATTTAATGCTTGTTAGTTTTGCAAAAATTGTAACAACCTACACATTTTATTTGTTTTCTTCAGAGGCAGCTTTTAATCTTATACTCATTCAGCGGGTTACATTTTTAAGTCAGACCTAGATTTTAAATTATTTTTACATGTATTGATAAAAGCACATTGTCCAAGCTCACATTAAATAATTATCAAGTATAACTGTTATTCCTTCCTTAAATTGTTATAATTGTCCTTTTCTTAACATGAGACCTGATGCAAATGGGGAGAAACAATAAGTGTTCAGCTTGGACTTGGCAGATTTATCAGGTGGTGCTGAACGTTTATGGTTCTTTATGAAAGTCATTTTTAACAAGTAGATATCTAAAAGATATCAGTGACAACACAGAGTGCACATTGATTTAATAAAAATCAAACTGTGCCTTAAAGCTTGAGCTGAGCTAGGTGAATACATTAATTTCTGAAAAGGTAGAAAGTGTTTGCAAATAAATTGTTCTTGATTTTGTTTATGAAGTTAAGTAATTATACAAAGTAATTGATTATTTTAAAATAATTTTTGCCAGTCTTAAGAATTTAAACAGTTTGAATGTAATACTACTGTATTTGTATTACCTTGACTAACTTTACACAAGTTTGATTGTACAGCATATCAACAGACTTATAGTATTTGTTCAGGTATATTAACTGAGCCAGTTGTTGGTATAAAGACAATAGTTAAAACGCTGTAAACATGATAAACTTGTTCTTTGTTTTATATAATGTTCTGACCATTTTTTAGGAATCTGCAAAGGATGGAAAGAAAAGAGACAGGGCTGACAGTGAGGATGGAGAGAAAACTCCTAAACCAAGTAAGAAGTTGATGAAGTCAGAGAAGTCCCAGAAGACAGAAGTTCCCAAAGAAGGCTTCAAACCCTTTGACTACAGCCAGTCAGATCTGAAAGTTTTTGATGGTATGCATATGTTTGTTTGTTTGTTTGTTTTTTGGAGGATGGAAAAAACACTTCCTGTTTTTTATACAGATTAAGTTGTTGTAAATGTTTTGAAGTATCCAAGTTTTGCATTGGACTGTCCCCCTACAGGTGCCAAACCTAAGAGCAACTCACAGTTTGATCCAAACCAGCAAACTCATGATTTTAAGAAAAAGGTATATTGTTTGGTTTGGTTTTTGGTTTCATAATATTTATTGAGAAAATGATCCAATATTACATATCTATTTAAACTTACCATCCAACAGAAAATGTCTCAGGGACAAAAGACCAACTCAGCTGGAAACAGAAGTATGTCATACCTGACTGGCAAGTCAGAAAGGTAAATATAGTTCAGATTATTTGTCTCTAAAATGTTCTTTGTTTACAATGTCATATTTTTTATTTTCTACAGAGGCTTTCGTCATAACTGGCCCAAGAGATAGACTTCCTGATGCTGTTTTTCACTTTTTTGGAAACATCCCATCATGTTTTCTCCTTGTAAAGGAAAGTACAGTATTCATTTGGAATCAAATACTTCAAAGTGGATTTTTTTTTATCCACTTGTAAACAAACGTGTTTGTAAATATAAGTACATGGAAACACAACTCTTAATAAAGTTGTTTTTAGAAAACGGTGGTTAAATTTATTTTATTTTAATAAAACAAGGTCATTCTTTGTATGTATACATTGTTACAAATACAATGGTAATATTGAAATCAAACACTTTATTACAAAAAGTAAACTGTCAGACTTTAAGTCTTGATGGATGCTGTCTTAGTTGAGAATTTTATCATTAATTAAATCTTGTTTTTTTTTTTTCCAGCTCAGAGTAAAATAAATACAACCTTAAATTTTTGTTCTCCAAACTTTGTAACTTGGAAGTGTAAAGTCTGAACTGAAGTATATTTTTATATATAATTAAATATTATACTACTGTATATATATATTTTTTTCCCCACTGTTTAACATTCCAACTTGAAAACTTTTAATATCAGTTGTTTTCAGCCAATGTTGCTTCAAATTAGCCAATACCGGTAATTGTTTTTAAATTAAAAAAAATAGAGGAACTGACCTGCAGTGAAACTATTATTTGGAGTGATGGAGCAATTAATGACAACCATCAAGATGGCATTTGGATCACATGTGAGAACACCAGTTTTAGTGTTTTATGTCAGTTTACCCTCCACTAGTCTTACTGTACCGTACCATACCATTGTATGTCACTTGCTTCACACATGGTCACTTTTTATTTAATCAAACACATGGTGGTCATATAAATGTAACGTTAGAAAATCATGATCTTCCTGAAATGTTGGAAATACTGTATAGTGACACAATTCACTACAGTATATAGAATAAAAATTTAACAAGAATGACTACAAACAGAAACAGACGCAAACATAATATCAGACCAAATAAAGCAATAATAATTGTAATATGCAAGGTCGTTAAAACCAAAACAGAACTACAGTATTGGTCTTTTTGTTTCTCAATTCAGTCTAATAAAAGTCTGCAGGCACAGGAAACAAAAAAAAAAAAAAAAAAAGTTTTGATTACCGAAGGCTAATAAGTCCTTAGATGCTCTGTCACACGGTACAACGTTATGAAACTAGCTAAAATACATAAATTAGTAATAAATTGCTGTTTTGGTTTTTGGTTTCAACCAGCATTGTCTAATCCCTGTTTGCACATGCGCAGTAAGAAGGTTCCTCCGTTTACCTTCACGTGGCCACTCGACCGAAAATGGGCGGGGCCAAAAGCGACGTCGAACAAACTATGCGACGTCGGACACTTTCAATTGGCTGGCTTGTTGGCGATCTGCTACGTCAGAGACATCCCATTCGTGACAATCTGAGGCAGCATGTTTATCTGTCAGGGAACAGCTTTCTCGTAATTTGGGGCTCACGCTCACTGCCCACACTTCCAAACACGTTAGGATTACCTGTGGCTGCAGCTGGCCGCTGTCATGGACCGCATTAAAGACGGCTGGTTTACGGAGTCCTGCGCGTTGTGGCCAGGCCAAGCAATGAGCCTCCAAGTGGAAGAAGTTCTGCTCCACCAGAAATCCAAATTTCAGGATGTTCTGGTTTTTAAAAGGTGAGCGGTTTAGCCCGTTTAAACATGGCTGTTTATGCTAGCTGTTAGCTCGCGGTTCAACTAACTGATTAAGTCGGAGCTTGTTTCTGCGGTTAAGATACGTAAGTTTTATTTATTTTACACTGTCAGGTTGTAACGCAAGTTTAGAAAGTAATAAATATTTTCTATTTATCAAATTTCAAATTTGCGTGGGACATATTTATAGTGCCTCACTGCACTGTCACTTCCCAGTAAAACGTATGGGAACGTGTTGGTGCTGGACGGAGTGATCCAGTGCACGGAGAGAGATGAGTTTGCCTATCAGGAAATGATTGCCAACCTTCCTTTGTGCAGCCACCCTTGTCCCAAGAAGGTACCTCTGAAACATGCAGTGCGACTTCATTTAGGATGATTTATTATTTCCTGTCAAGACATATAGTCCAATAACTTCATTTTATTAATCCTGACAGGTGCTGATCATTGGTGGGGGAGATGGTGGTGTGCTGAGGGAGGTGGTGAAGCATCCACTGGTGGAATCGGTGATTCTCTGTGAGATTGATGAGGTGAGAACACTTACCAGTTGTAGATGTCCATCCAATGACATTTCCTGAAAGTTTCACTAAAATAAGTCCAGTGGTTTATAAGATACAGTACTTGGGGGAACAGAATTCAAACACGTCTAAACTTGAGCTAAAACCCAAATCCTCTATGTTGAACAATTACAAAAATAATTATATTACTTTGTCTTCCTTCAGCTGTTCCCTCTTCAGGGTCGCCACAGCGAGTCATCCTCCATCTCACTCTGTCCTCTGCATCGTCTGTCCTCATTACCTCCATGTCTTCTCTTAACTGCATCCATATATCATCTCTTGTCTTTTTCCTGCCAGCTGCATTTCTAACATCCTTCTACCAGTATACCCCTTCTGTGCCTGTCTGAACCATCTCAGTCTAGCTTCTCTACAGCTCAGTTGTTAGCGCTGTTGCCTCACAGCAAGAAGGTCCTGGGTTCAATCCCCAGTTGGACCTGGGGTCTTTCTGTGTGGAGTTTTGCATGTTCTTATTGTGCTTGCGTGGGTTTTCTTTGGGAATTCCAGTTTCCTCCCACAGACCAAAAAAAAGCATGCACGTTAGTCTGCCTTCAGGCCCAGGCCTCCCTTACAAAAGAGATCTGTGATCTCAGTGGGATTTCCTGGTTAAATAAAGGTTAGTAAATAAATATATACAAGTTGGTCTCGCTGAGCCTCGAAGACTCATTTACAAGAGACCCGTTTTAACAAAACATAACAGTAGACAATCAAAGTACTGTATATAGATTGAAGAATAAATAAAAGAAAAATGATATTAAAAAAACAGCTACATTATAAAGCGAAATAAAATACTGAAAACAGCAACATGTCTGCGGTGGTTTTTGCCATGAACTTAGCAGTTGTTTGAAGCCACTTGTTCAACCAGTCGTTATCGCTCCTAAGGAGACCCTCACCATCTTCATTTCTGCCACTTCCAGTTCTGTCTCCTTTTTGTCAATAACACTCACTCTTCAAACACAATTGTACAATGACTAATAGATGTGAAAACACCTTCTCATGAGCGCTGCGGTTTTTCACCTTGTAGGACGTCATTAATGCATCAAAGAAGTATCTTCCTGGAATGGCCAAAGGCTTTTTCAGTCCCAAGCTCACCCTCCATATTGGGGATGGCTTTGAATTCATGAAGCAAAACCAAGAAGCCTTTGACATCATTATAACTGATTCTTCAGATCCAGTGGGTAAGTGCCACTTTCCAGGTTTGATTTGACCTTTTTTGTACCACCTTTTGAGGATAATCTCATGTACCGGTACTAGTTTTTGTTTTTTGCATTGCAGGACCTGCAGAGAGTCTGTTTAAGGAGTCTTACTATAAGCTAATGAAGGCAGCACTGAGGAATGGTGGCATACTTTGCTCTCAGGGTGAGCTTATGTGTATTTGGTTTTGTATTAAAGGCTAAATAAGGACTAAACAGTAATGTTGATAAAGCAAAGTCCTAAATGTGACACCTAAAGGACAATTTAGTAACTTTAAATCTTCTAGAAGAACTGAAATATCCATTAATTTGTTTATTGGCTTCAAACTGTTTTAAGATGAACCTTAAGAGTGAGTGCTTTTTTTTTTTTTTTTTTTCTTTCAAAGACTAAATCTAATCTTTTCTGTCATTTTTACAGGAGAGTGTCAGTGGCTACATTTGGAGCTGATAAAGGAGATGCGAACCTTCTGCAAAACACTGTTTCCAGTGGTGGACTATGCTTACAGCACCATCCCAACTTATCCCAGTGGCCAAATTGGATTTATGCTCTGCAGTAAAAACCCTGTAAGTGTGCCAGGTCTTTTAAATGTCACAAACAGCTGCATCTCCAGATGCAGGAAGAGGGCCACCTGCATCATGAAGGTCCCCACTCACCCAGCACCCACGTTTTGCCTCACTCCCCTCAGGAAGGAGGTTAAGGACTTAAGTGTAGAACCACTAGGTTGAGGAACAGCTTCTACCATGAGGCTGTTAGACTCATGAATCTCTAACCAGGAAAATCACTGTGAAAAATCACATCA
>JARVLU010000646.1:13614135-13629545 GCA_031762415.1 Simpsonichthys santanae
ACCAAATTTGCGGAAGATGTGACCTAGAGGGAGGAGGTAAATGATGAAGAGGAGGTGTCAGAGGACAGAGCCTTGGGGGACCCCATCCCTCTTCACACTTTATGCAAACATCGGCTGTGGTAGATGTCCTCGGCCATTTGCACCACCCTCTGTAGTGCTTTCTGGCTCTGACTGGTGCAGTTCCCATAACTCCCTGTGAGCAGGCTCTCAGTGATGCACCTATAAAACTTGGTGAGGATGCTGGTGTAGAGAAATAGAAGCCAAGAGAAACTGTTGCTAGCTAAAGCCAGCAGATCCCAAACACACCGTTAAAACAACAACAACAAAAAAAGGTAAAAGGCAAGCAGTGCCTTAAACACAGTGCAGTATTACTTTTAAAAAAATGCTTGCGTACTAGTGCGTAAAAACTGTACGAGAGTTAAATGAATCCAGACAATTAAAAGATTCCTTGATTAAGTAAATTTCTCCAGCTACCGGCAGGTAAAACAGGAAGTGACACTTTGAATGTCAGCCTCCAGGTGAATGTGTGCAATAGTGAGAGGCCTGAGCCGAGGTTTCAAATCACACTCTCTCTAGAGAGACCTGCTTCAAGGCTTGAATCTTCTAAAAGAAACCACGTGGCTGATGGTGAATAGAGCCTTGCTCCAGTACAGACCCAACACAAAGAACTACAGAACCCACACAAATGTTTAAGATGTTTTAGAGGCTTTGCTGCAAATACTGTTCAATGTAATCACTGCAGCTCAACTGTGATGAAATCTGGACAAACTGAGACAGAAGCAGGAAAACAATGGTTCTTTTTTGTTTCAAGAGCACAACGTGAACGTGAACATTTACAGAAGAAAAGTTCTTACTAAGAAATGTGTTTGTGTTTAGGCAGGATGGTAGAATATCTTTTTTTTTTCTTGCTTGCTCTATATTTCTCCAGTCTACCAATAAAACCAATAGGAATCAGGTGCCACTTCTTCAGCTGTGCCTGTCTCCTCTTTAATCAGCATGTGATATTTTGTGGTTGTCATTTTAGGAAGGAGAACGAAGGAGGAGCTCGTGTTTTGGGAGGGGGTGAAGTGTCATTCAGTTTGATGGCTCTGTAATGTGTTTTCAGTTACAGATACTCCTGAGCTGCCTGTCAGTTAGCCAAGCCCTCCATCTCTGCCCTCTTTCAGGGGGCAGAGATTTCATTTGGCCGTGCTGTCCATCATCTAACTACTGTCTTTTTAAACCCTCCATTCAGAAGCAGACTCATTTCTTGGCTGTCTAGGGGTGCAATTGAAAATTCCTGAACTATTTTCAGCTCTGCCTCTCTTTCTTCACGCCCCACCCTGACAGCAGTGCTTTGACATCAGATCAAACATAAACTAGAATAAATTAAACGTTAGATGTAAAGATTTCTTTCTTTGCAGAGTTTCAGTGAAATGACACCAAAAGGAGCAGGATGTAAATGTTTTGGAAATGAGTATGCAAAACTTGTCTGGACATTGTTTTTACAGAACTATGCTGTTTTTCGCAATGTGGAAAATAGCATTTGGTGCAACTGTGTTGTGAATTAGGCATGAAGTTATTTGTCTACTGGTTCCTTTATCAGGGCTCAGTAGAGTTCTGCTACATCTGTCAGCCATAGATATGAAAATGATGAAAAAACCTCCATGTGGCCAGTGTTATTTCTTTTTTGTATTATTTACTGAAACATGATCTAAATGCATCTTGAATTAAAATGAAGGAGAGGCACTTTCATTTTTTTAATGTTATTTATACTCCACAGCTTCAAGGAGAAGCAGGGCCGCTCATAATGTGCAAATAAATTACCATGGATCTCAGTGGATCTGTGAATATGTTAGACGTAAATATGTAAGGTAAGAGCGTTCTGCTCAGTTTGATATATGAACTTTCACTTTTGGAGAGATGAGGACCTCGTCTTTTAACAGAGTGCTGCATGTGACTTCACGTGTTCTGTGCATGTGGGACGCCTGATGGAGGTTGCATTTTTAATGATAATGTGAACGATCACACAAAATAATTAGTGGAGCAAAAAATTGGAATTTAACATTAAGACCTGCACTGTGAACATTGCCTTACTCTGACCCCTCCCCAGATGACTGTTTGCCAGTGAAAGACCCTCCCAGATGCTAATGCACTGGACAGCATTGCCCTTCAAACCCCAACCCCTCCACCACAATATGGGGGTGATTCTGCAGAAGAACAAAACACTTTGCAAAGTGGTTTAAAAGTAGTTGAATCAAAAAACTTTATAGTTTTATTTTCACAGTCTCTGTCAAAAGGAAATATAGATGCAGCTGAAGATCTCTGCTCTGATAAGATAACCCCCCATTCACAGAACATGTTAGACTGATACTGTGGTGAGTGTGCCCCTAGTGGTGTGTCTCTGTCCAGTTTCCTCTGATGTGATTTTCCCCTCTCCCACACCTGTGAGCCTGACAGGTGTTTTGTGTTTAGTCCTCGTCAGTGTTTGTATATAAGTCTGTCTCTTGGTGTTATTCCTTGTCTGGGCATCGTCATCTATTCGTCTGGTTTTCCCCTTTTTGAGTTCTTACGTGTTCATCCTGATTTTCTACGTGTCCTCTAAGAGCGTGAGTTTTGCTGCCTCAACAGCTTCATTATTTTGTGTTTATTAAAAGTATTTCTTTATTTATCCACTGAGTCTCCCGAGCCCTGCCTGCCCCCTTGGGTTCTGCCTTTAAAACCTCTAATTACGACAGGTACAGGACATGTATGAGGACAGCAGGACAGTGGTGAGATGTGCTAAAGGAGTGACAGATAGCTTCAAGTTGAAGGTGGGAGTGCATCAAGGATCAGTTCTGAGCCCTTCTTGTTTACTTTGGTGATGAACCAACAAACAGATGAGGTCAGGCAGAAAACCCCGTGCAGATGACATTGTAGTGTGGTGAGAACAGGGAACAGGTGGAAGAGAACTTGGAGAGGTGGAGGTATGCACTTGAAAGGAGAGGAACGAAAGTCAGCCGTAGTAATACAGAGTACATGTGTGTGAATGAGAGGGAGACCGGTGGAACAGTGAGGCTACAAGGATCAGAGGTCACAAAGGTGCAGGGCTTCAAGTACTTGGGTCCACTATCCAGGAAAACTGGGAGTGTGGTAAAGATGTGAAAAACAGAGTCCAGGCAGGATGGAGTGGATAAAGAAAAGTTTCAAAAGTCAATTATGATAAAAGGGTGTCAGCAAAGGTGAAATGAATTTAAAGACACTGGTGAGACCAAATATGTTGTATGATCTGGAGACAAAGACATGGACAAAAAGACAGGAGACAGAACTGGAAGTGGCAGAAATGAAGATGCTGAGGTTCTCCTAGGAGTGACAAAGATGGATAGGATTAGGAATGAGATCATCAGAGGTACAGCACATGTTGAACAACTGGGAGATAAAGTTAGGGAGGCCAGACTGAGATGGTTTGGACATGTCCAGAGGAGGGACAGTGGATATACATAATGGTTAGAAATGCAGCTGCCAGGAAAAAGACAAAGAAGAGATGTATGGATGCAGTTAGAGAGGACATGGAGGTGGAGTGAGGACAGAGGACGCAGGACAGCGAGATGGAGGAGGATGACTCGCTGTGGCAACCCCTGAAGAGGGAAGAGCCTAAATAAATAAATAAAAGTTGCACCAATTAAACAGAGGAAACACATGTAGAAAAGTGAAGGACATAAGAGAACGATACATTTTTACAGTCCAGTTCAATGGAATGTTTCAAAGTGCTTCTTCCTGTTGTGTCCACAGATGACAGAAAACTTAGAAATCAGTTTAAATTGTGTTTTCACACACATTGCTGTGAACACGCGCTCAAAAAGACAATCTGGTCATTTTATTTGTTACATGTATTTATAAAATTGACAAGCACGCCAGCTATGAAAATAGAGACAAAGCTGCAGTTGTACCTGTGTCCGTTCAGGGCAGCATGGTGTAAGGGTGTGTATCCTGAGCCGTCTGTGCAGTTTACATTTAGGCCTTTCCACATGCTGCAAGACACACATACAGCACAGTTAATGTTTCATGAAACACTTGTCTACCCACACATTCTGACAGTTCCATGTCTTAATATAAAACTTTTTAGATCGCCAACACAACATGTGATCATAAAACTGAGAGGCGTGCATTAACATATTAGCACAAATTATATTCAAGATGTGTAAATACATGACAACCTCTTTTGCATGATAACCTCCAAGTCATTAAAAAGAGAATTAAATAAATTCCACTTTGAAAAGCTTCTAAGAAGAAAACAATTTAAATAAATAAATAAAAAAAAACTTGATTTTTCTCCAAAAACAGCAAAAAACACAACAGAAACCCTATTTACAAAAGAGGCACAGATACTTTTTTTTTTTATTTATTTACTTTTATTTACTTTAATGGTCTTAAAAATGAAAAAGTATTTAATTTAAAAGACTTGAAACATAAAATCCTTCCTGCAACTTAATACTCTTCAAAAAATAATATTTTTATAGGTTTTATTTTGATAAATAAACATACATTTGACATATGCTCTTTTTTCATGGACATGATTTTGCATTTAAAGTGTTTTTGTCCTTTGAAAGGCTGCAGCTGAAGGAGCTGGCAAAAGGTTAAGCAGTGAGACGTTTATTGAGTTTGATAGACATCAACACGATGCATCGAGGCCGAGGATTTTTCTATTAAATTATATGACTAAAGGTGAATTAAAATATAAACTGGTTGCACACAAACAGCAAACATAGTCAGCTCTGTTTAAAAGGCTGCTGCAAATTTGGTTTAATATGTTGGTAAAATAAGTTGTAAAAATCAATCAGGTGTTCAAGAGGATTAAAAACTGCACAATATAAAAGTTTAATACTAATTTATGAACAGTTTGAGAGTTAATTTATGTTTTCTTGTTGGGGGAGAATAAAAATAGCTCTAACTATCACACTTGTTTACTTTCTTATATGTTTTAAGTGATCTTAAAGGTTTGGTAGGTTTTCCACACACAACTGTACATCAGCATCATGGTTTCACACACTTCACCACCACAGTGGTAATTTTTTTAATTGACATGATTAGTCTTGTCACGATAAATTTTGCTGGGCGATTAATTGTCTCAGAAATTATTGTGATAAACGATAATATTGTTTGAAATTTGACAATTATTAGTAATTAGTGTAAATTTTAAATATAAATGTTGCTTTATTTTGTGTGTAGTACCTTTTTTGACCACCGAATGGCAGTATAAGACAGTTTGAACCGAATGATGAATAGTGAGGGAGCGAGCAGTGTGTCACTAAGAAAAATGTGAGGGAGGCCCCTTGACGTGACATGGATTGTCTCTCCTTCCTTTCTTCGGTTCTCAAAATGGTGGACGCTCGGTGTGGTTTGAGCTCTTTAGCATAGCATTTTTCAAAATCAGTAAACAAGTTCTCAGCTTCTTTTTGCAGAGAAAAACTACTTTTTACACGAAGGCACAAGTTTCAGCCTTGAATTTTGGAGCTTTGACAAGACGGAGGTACGTATTTTCCCCAAGGTCAGCCTGTTAGCTTAGCTCGTAGCTTAGCTTCTCAGCTTAGCTGCTTTTAACCATCCGAATTTTGGATGGTTAAAACATTTTTTAAAGAGAAAAGAAAAAGGGAGGGGTCAGTGAAGCTTTCGGTCATCCAGTGTATTCAGTAGAAAGAGACGTGAAGAAACGATAAAGCCGATAAATGAAAACGAGGTCGATAATTTTCATTCATCATCTGATTAATTGATTTATTGTTTACCTCGACAGACCTAGACATGATGCACAAAAGCTGAAAGGGGTCAATCAGTTACATGAAAAAGTTATGTCTTCATGTGCAGCTATTGTTTGACTAACATAGCTAAAAAAAATGTGTATTTAATGAAAATGTCATAATCATTAAAGGATGAACGTTTAATGAAAGTAATCAAAGCACAGGGAGCACCAAGCCAGCAGCAGAGATGTCTGACAGCCGGGGAACACAGAGCTTGTTTCCAGGGTTCTGGGCGTTTGTGCGTTCATATCGATCAACGCTGCTCTGCTGACCCCTTTCAGTGCTGACCTACAGCACAACCAGGAGGACTGCTTGTTAAAAAAGAGCACATTCAGAGCAGGAGAGGTGAGGCCAGCAGACAAAACTGGAGGGAGGCAGAAAGACTGGAAATCCACTGGAATTACAAACTTCAGTATTAAAAAAGGGGCAAATAAATGTTTCACTTCTAAAAGATGCACATGATAGAGCACCAGAAGTAAGAAATGTACAACAACAAGCATCTACTTGTGATTGTTGTCAATTAATTCAATGCAATTCAGTATTAACTCTTTTAACACACAGGTTGCTCTGTTTACACCTTCAAGCTGTTTTCTGTCCGTGAGGCGAACAGGCCAGGCCTTGAACACCCACACACATTTAGAAACAACCAGCCTGTGCAACTATTTATCAAATGCCACTAAAGCTCAAGAGTCCAACTCCTTTACAAACACAAACACACCTCATTAGCTAACAAAGAGCTCAGTCAGACCCCAGCTGTAGCACGGACATGTTTGTTAGGGCACGTGTGGAACATGTTTCCCTGTGAATGTAAATATTACTGTAAAGACCAGACCCCAACAAGATGTTCTGTGTGTCGTCAATGTGATGCTAGCTGTTGCTTAGATTTAAATATTTAGGGTTTGCTTATTACGGAATTGAAAACAAAAGTGCAGCTCGTTAGCAGCATGAAAACGATTTGGTTGAAATTGCGTTGTATTTTAATCAGTATTAATTTATCCAAAAGTCTACCATGAACTGAAAACTGCTGGAGCATGAGTGAAGCCAGGTTTAGACTGTCGTGTCCCCAGAGGGGCAATTAGTTCCACAGTCAGTAAATACAAAACATCCACACTACACAAAACATTAAGACATTAAAATAATAATGTGGAAGTCGTCACTGTTGGTTGAGAAACCTGATCACTACAGGGATGATTAAGTTTTTTCAGTCTGATCTACATCTGCAGCAGATACCTGCATCCAGATGGAAGCACCCTGAACTCACCATAGAGTGGATGATCAGGATCTGCCAGAATAAGCCTGGCCTTGTTCACTGACCTCACCTTGTGCAGGTCAGTGAGGTTCTAGGGCTGTGCCAGCAGCTTTGCTGCACATCTGGACAATCCCCGAGAGTTTGATCCTGTTTTTGCATGTTAACAATGCAAACCAACAGATGAAGGTAAAAGTTACAAGAGACTCAATAAAACATGAATAAAACATCCTCATGAAAAAAAAAAATCAATATTAAAACAGCAGAGCTTCCGATAAAAAAATTGGAACTGAGAGGGTGTCAGGAGCGTCATCTCAAATCAACAGCTGGCCCACCAGTTCTCAGATTGAAAATGTCCAAGTTTATTCAAATATAGCATGCATGCATAAATATTTAAAACATATCAAATATTTCAATAAATTAATATGATAAACCCAATTTTACAGGATCAGTCAAATCAGTAACGTTCATTTTCTGGAATGGCCTTCTCAAAGGCCGGACGTCAGTCTGTTAAGATGAAGCTCGTTAAAGGATATTTAGTCAAATTGACACCAATTAACTAACTGGTAAGTTTGAACCTGGTTGAATCATTTAGACTGTGTGGGTATTAAGGATAATCTACAATCAGTTCAAACCTGCACACGCAATTATTGCTGTTAAAAGTGATTGAAGTTGTAAAATAAATCTGTTCATCCTGAGATTGATCTAAAAAAAAAAAAAAAGGGAATAAAAGCTCCAAAACAATTTCTATTTAAGTTCATGATTAGTCGTAAACCTTAAAAAAAGAGGTTGTACATATAAAAACATAAATAAAATTACCACAAACTTACTTCAAATAATGTGAATCACTTCCTGAAACAGATTTTAATCAGCCTTGCGCTGCCATTCTTTGTTCTCGCTCTGTCTCCATATGCGCTCTCACCTTTTTATGGTTTTCAGGGGAAGCATGCGCACGTCCAGCAGAGATGAAATAGAATTAGAGAGCAACTTGAGACATGAGATACCAGAGCAGAGCTACAGCAGAGGCTTGGTGGATTAGGCACATTTGTAGACGTCATTCTACCAAACAACTGAATACTTGCAGCGTCTGTATTATTCTGATTTTATTATTTTATATTTTTGGAATTCTGTCTCAGCATCTTGCAACACAAGTGTTTCCCACAACAAATGCTTCCTACTCATTCCTTCCTTAACCAGGTTCAAACTCCTGTGCTTTCAATAAACCTGTAAAAGGCAAAGAGGTCAAAAAGGCGTCCCACCAGGCGGAGCAATGCTGCTCTCTGTTTGAACCCTTCTTCAGTTACACTCAGACAATTTCCCTCTGCACGACTGCACACATGTATTATAAAAATCACAAAGCTCGACCTGTTTTACAGTTTGTTTTTAATAAATCCACACAGGGTGAATCCTGTTTGAACAACAAATTTAAAAGCAAGCAGCTGCTAAATGCACTCCATTAGTCCTCAAAAGTGTCGTTCATCATCAGTATAGACCAGTAATGTGATACAAAATGTTTTATTCTGCTACAAAAATGTTTAATTTGGCATTTGAGAAAGCTTTCATGTCCTGGTTCTCACGACATATATTAAATCAATGTGTTAAAAGTAAAGTTCAGGCAACATCAAAGTAAGGTGTCCCAATTAAAAACAAGAACTGGCACAACTGGGAAAACCTTTGTAGAAACAAATGTATAAGTTCAATGAATTCAGGAGCTTGTGCAAATTCTTGCAGCTGAATGAAATGAAAATCAAAAGCGTTGGCAGGAACTGAAGACTCAACAACAGCAATGAGTTCACAAGAAATCAAAAGCTGGAACCGAGATGAGGTGATGTTCACTATCAGAGCTGATAAAGCCAGACAGGAAGTGGGCTTGCTTCATATCCTGTTCTGAGCAAGAAGCAGACGAGATACCTGCTGAGTAAGAGCAGTAATGCAAAAACACTAACAGACAAACACCGCCTGGAACACGCAGGAACAGTCCCGCGCCAATGATGCTTTGGGGCTCGAGTATATTTCGTCACACTGATGTCCCATGCAGGTGTGCAGGTGCTAATGCACCGACCGGTGTGTGTTTTCACGTGCGACCAGCTCAGCAGCAGGGAGGCAGTTATAGAGCAGATCGTGAGGAAACGCTTAAAAGTGCTATTACGTTCTGAAGAACAAACACTGAACCAACCTCACTTCCTTTTGATTTTGCCCCTCATTTATTCTCTCAGCTTATTCACCCAGTACTTACACATCATGTGCATCTGAAGAGAGAAACATCCACAAATCTGCAGCAAATACAAGAAGGCAGCTGGAGGAGGTACTTTATAGATAAACTGCAGAACCAGCTATATTTGCTTACTTCCAACACAGAGCAGCCACTTCAGGAGTTATTAATATGCCTTACATATATATATATATATATATTTTTTTTTTTTTTTTTTTTTTTCATTTTTTTTTTCTCCAATATTATCTATGCACTGCAATGGTCTCAGAACCTTATTGGCATTTAAATCAAGCATGCCAATGATACATTTCTTAGCGAAATAGCCTGATTGTTGCTTGTGTTTGCAAGAATTCTCCACAAAATATTTGAAGGTTTAATACAAATTTGCATATAAAAAGTAGTGGGACAGAAAGGCAAATTCCTTTGTTTTTGTTGTTCACTAAAGCAGTGGCCCCCAACCACTGGGTCGCGGACCGGGCCGTGGGTCAATCTGTACCGAGCCGCACAGGAAAAAAAAAAATATAATAATAATATACAGTATAAGGATTACACTGCATTTTTTCAACCTGCCTGACAAAGAGTGACTGTTAAACTGTATTAACTAAATAAAACAATAATTTTAAACAAAGCTTCCTAATATCACATCGGAGCACGTTTTGTCTTGAACTGTTTTGAATTCACATCAGAGCTGTTCCTTCGTATTTCTGCTTCTGCTCTTGAAAAAAATCTACGCCCTTAAAAGTTCAGTCATGGGCAATTTTTATTACAAAACACAAATATACCAGTAATTATAATTTTGCACTATGCATAAGTTCCTGCGCTTTTGTGCACTGCTGTGTGAATCACAGCTGAGCAGGGAGGAGGATGAGGCACAGCTGACCCCGGTGTGGGATATACTAATTAAATGAGAAATGATCCTGCACTTAATTCACTTATAAATCACACATAAAGTGATTAAAAGTACATTTGAAATACAGGTGCTGCTCATAAAATTTGAATATTGTGAAAAAGTTGATTTATTTCAGTAATTCCATTCAAAAAGTGAGACTTGTATATTCATTCGTTTCCATAATGAGTTTACCGGTCCGTGAAAATATAGTCTGACTTTAAACCGGTCCGTGGTGCAAAAAAGATTGGGGACCACTGAACTAGTTGATGTTTTGTGTGAAACACCCTGAAGAGGTTGGCCACTAAATCACATTGGACTCAAAATCACACAAACATCTGACTCACGGCATCTTTTCCACATCTGTTGACATGAAAAATCCTTTAATCCTTCAATGTGATCAGAATGGGAAGTACAGAAAAGGTAACTGACTGTTTTCTCACCGAGATCAAGGTAGCTGACATCGAAGCATTGCTCTGCGGACAGGTCGAGCAGCAAAGAGCAGAAGTTTGAGTCCGAGGGCATCCCCAGAGGGTGGCTGCGCAGCTGAAGGATCTTCTCTCCAGCCGAGTTACGCAGAGAGTCCCACGTGCAGCTAAAGCCTTTACTTTTACCAGATTCTGCTTTGCTTCCCATGTGCTGCGTGCACCAGTGAACAAACATTATTTCCTGACTGTCAAACAGGAAAAATCAACTCAAACAAATAAATTGAAAATGTGTGTAAATGGCATTCTTCTCTGTAAATTAACTTAAACAAACAAGTTCCTTCCCTTCTGTAAAAATGGTTGTTCATTTCCAAGAATCTACAAAAAAAAAAAGTTTATTTATGTTTGGGTCTTACCAAATTAAAGGTATCTTCTTCTGCGTCAGCCTCATTGCTGCCCCTCAGGTCTACTGGCACATCATGTATTCGTGAGAGCATCTTAGCGGCTGCGTTTCTCTTGGCTAGTTTCTTGGATGTGCCGCTTCCTGGACAGGAATATCAGATTACTCTGTCATTTAGCAAGACTTAAAGGTAACCAAAGATTATCCAGACTTTGTTAAACTTGGAAGATAATGTTCCCCCTATTTAGAGTGTTGGTTTTTAAAAAGACAAAAATCTGAACGTGTTTTGTAATAAAACACACACTTGATGTTGTTCAGACTCAATATGTTTTCCATTCACAATTATTCATGAGTAGCATAATAATTTAATTTACTGCGTGTGGTAAATACATAATTTCCTCTAAGGCAAACACACACCACATAGTATGAGAGAATGATGCATTATGCAATGTACCAATTTCTACAAATCTCTCCACTCTACAGGTCATAGTGAACTCTTTACGATGCGCTGGACCAGACTCCTGGGTGACGGTGTATTCTGGCAAACGCCATCCTTTCTGCACAACCAATTCCTGACAGAGAAATGAAGGAAGAAAAATGGAGTAAAACTATGAAAACAATGTTATAACAGAAAAATATCAGTTACTTGGTAGTCAAGCAGTAAAATAAACCCATAGCCTATTTGTTTCACTGACCTGCAGAGCCCCCACTGGATTACATTCAGACTGCTGAGAACTGCTTGAGGTTTTCATCTCTGACTGAGAGCTACACAGAAAACAGAGGAATAAATGCTAAAACTCACACAAACCTTGATCTTATATTTACTCAATTTTAAAACATCAGTCAGCTTCGTCTGTTTCAGGGAAACATCATTAAATACATGGAACATAGTAAACATAATGCCTGAGAATAAATTTATATTCTGACCTGTCTCCATCAGTAGATACATCAACTTCAATAAACCCATCCACTCCAACACTGACTCCAGCTGGATCCCCGAGGCCTCCCTTGAGCATCTTCAGAGCAGCCTCAGCTGCTTTATGCTTGGCTGCCTTCTTGCTGGGCCCCTGGCCCGTGCAGCTGATCTCTCCGACGGAGACGCGGAACGTGAAGTTGGGCTGGTGGGCCTGTCCCTCGGCCTTCAGCAGGTCATACACTGGGGTTTTGCCTATCCGCGTTCCATACTCCTGCAGCAGACTGATGGGCGTCTTTCCGGGATTCACAGCCAGCATTTGATCAATACTGAAAAAAAGCAAAAGCAAACTATTCACCTACTTAAGAGTTTTCCTGAAATATGCTCCCAAAAAAACTGTTCTGAGTCTTTTTAGAGCTTAGACCTGATATTTAAGCTTTAAGCTGTTATTAAGGCAAAAAGCTGTGGTAAGTTTAAAAGGATTTTGTCAACACTGTGGTTTCATCAAGTTTGACAAGCAACAAAACTTTAATCAATTTTTTTTAAAGCTCTATCAGTTTATGATGTTTGCAATGATAATAACGCATTGCTACGCTGCTAGTTAATCACTATCTCAATACTAACAACATAATTTTTGCTACATTTGAAAAATCAGACACTAAGAAGACACATTAGAAAAAAAAAACATTGTGCTATTATTGTAAAGACAAAATTATTGATTTAAGGCCACATGTTCTATCATCATAGTGTCCACACCGCTGTCCATGTGCCAGCTGTGGGCACCTGGATGAGTGAGGGGGTAGCATTTGACTGCTGGTGGAATTGAACCCCCAACTCTCCCATTGGAGAGCGGCAACTCTAGCCACTCTGCCATAGCTGCCCCTGAATTAGAGGCTTGAAAGTGACAGTGTTTCATAAACAGTGATATGATGTTTAATCACGAGTCCTCTTCTTAGCTTTGATAACAGCAGCCTCACCTGGAGTCCCCGGAGTTTCTGTTCCAGCTGTCCGATGCTGTCTCGTCGTTCATTCCCTGTTTCGCGCAGACAGAACCGTTCGGTGTCGGATGGCAGATCCCCCCCACCAAAACAGACGAGTACTTTCATGAGACGGTATTTCTTTTGGCCCCAAACAGATGACAAGGCGGCTACAACATTGTGACATGAATCCTCCACCGCGGTGCGACAGACTTGGGCTCATAAATATGACGTCACAGCGTCATGCGGAAACTTGTCTCCTGATTGGCTGAAAGGCGTCCAGCAAGCATTGCCACATGCACACTGTATGTTGTTTGCACGAAATTAAAAGCAAATTATCACATTGAAGAATGTGCATTTGAAATAGTTACTATCTGACAAATCATGAAAAAAATATTTTTTACACATTTAAAGTGCCCTAAAAAGGCATTCAATAACAGCCTATTGACACACAAACATCAAAACTTGGAGGTGCACTTAATGAGAAAATACCATGTTTTGATGTTTTTTGTTCTTGTTCTGTTCATGCAATAAAAGTGATGCCCTTAAAACTTCACATTTTCATTAGTTTAAATGAAAACTTTTATTTGTATTGTATTATGACACCAAATTGTTTGCCTAAATTGAACCAGCAGGGGGAAACATTCAGTCACTGAGACGCTGGTTCAAGTTTCTCAGTGATAGACGAGTGAAATCCTTAATGTGTCAAACACCTGTCAGTCTTTGTAGGTTTAATAAAATAAAATCAGTGGTTTAATTGACTGAAGACCCAAAAGTTATACTAGAGTACTTGTAGGCAAATGTATTGTAAAGTAAATCTGGCAGAGACGCTGTTTCTTCTGTACAACAAATTATAAAACAAACAAAAAATACATTATTTTATTGTACTATTGTATTTGCAAATCAAAGTTAAAACCTTGTTTGTATAGAAACTAGTTTCATTAGCACAACACTTAAAAACAAATGAACATAACAGCAAAGATCATCATCTTTAAACAAGTTGTGCAAAGCATCTGTCATTCCAGACTTTTTCCAGTAGATCCATTTTTCATTTACGTGTGAAGTGAATGGCAGGATTACATTGCGAAATGAGACAGCAACATTAGAATAAAACCAGTTTATTATATTTATTCATGTTGGCAGACTGGCAGCTTCACAAATGTAGGTCCGGTCTTTCTGTTTAGTTTGGATCTGTTTGCGTCAGTGAGAGGATTCGTGCAAACCCGTTAAATCCTTTGGGTCCACAACTTTTCCAATAAATGCAGCAGCACTTCCACATTAAAAAAAAAATTCTGTAAATTTTCCACCTTTCAACAATTTTCTTTTATTTCCGTGGCTTGACAATTAATCCCATAATGACTTGCTTGTAAAGCCCTGCTGGCCACGTTTGATGTAAAGCTGGGATTTTGATGGCTTTATCCTCTGGCATCAATGTGTCAGAGTGGATAAGCAAATGTTGCCAAACGCAACACAAAGTGCCGTGGCAGAGAGGAAAGCTGTCTCTTATTTAAAACCCCAAAACCAACAAGAAGGACAATTAATCTGTGACCAGAGTCTCTCCCCTTTAAAGTCATTACTCAACATTTTAATGTTGATTAGTGTTCATTTGTTGCTTGAACGCTCTAATTTATTGACCTATAAAGTCATAATGGAAGTCGTTTTAATTGAGCTGGTTGCTAAATCACTGACTGAATGAGATCAGACATATTAAAAGGGAAATTAGAGGCATTTCTTGAAAGAATGCATATCATCCGCCACCTTTCATGTCAGAGTTTTAGATTAATGTCAACTTGTGTTCATCATGATAGAG
The DNA here is from genome assembly GCA_031762415.1 of Simpsonichthys santanae. NCBI lineage: Eukaryota > Metazoa > Chordata > Actinopteri > Cyprinodontiformes > Rivulidae > Simpsonichthys > Simpsonichthys santanae. The sequence goes on from JARVLU010000646.1 coordinate 13,628,758, forward strand.
TTGTAGCCATTTTGTTCAGTCCCTGAAGTTAAAGCCTGATGTCTTGCTCAGAGCATATGTTGAGGATGACTCTCAGCTACCACTCGAGATGTCAGATGAATATATGTCAAATTGTCTGAGCTACAGCCATGTTTGGGTCGACTGATGTTGATTAGATGTAGTGGCCATTTTAAATTAGATACACTTCCAAAGTTAAGTAGGTAACAATGTGCCTCCAGCTGTCAATTTCTGAGAGTTTCGTTTAATTCTGTTTCAGTGGTTTGTGAGGTATTTTGCTAAAAGACAAACAGGGTTACTCCAATAATTAATTGTAAAGTTTTAAGCCAAGCACTAATACAACAAGTAGCATTATGATGCACGATATTGGATTTTTGACCAATATTGGATATGCCAATATGTTAAAGCTTATTTGGCTGATAATGATACCAATACCGATATCCCCCACCGGCTAGTTATAGAGACTACATGGCTTTCTCTGCTGTGGAATTAAAATACTACATTATTCTGCATGGTCTTAGTTATTTTGGCCTGCTACCAAATGCAGATACCATAAGGGGGGCTGAAAATGATGAAACAATTCAACCTGGATTATGTTTAATGTCAAATTTGTTCATGAAATTTACTCTCTCTAACACAATGACAAACACTTGAACAGTGTAAATTTGTAAAGTTTCACAAATCCAAACTCAATGGAACACGTGACATCATAACATTGTGCTGGTGCTGCAGACATCCTCATCGCTGGGTTGTCATACATATACAGTACTATACTGTATATGTATATATAT
>JARVLU010000646.1:13686390-13700250 GCA_031762415.1 Simpsonichthys santanae
CAGGCCTTCAGTTTAGTTTTATAAAAAAAAAAAAAAATGAAATCTGCTAAAAGAAGAATCTGTAGATCCGAGCTTCAGTCAGAATTAGCCTGCAGCCCTAAGGTGGTGTGTGTGTGTGTGTGTCCTTGTTAAATCCGTTCTTGATAAGCCTCGCATTCCCCAAAATTAACCTTTGACCCACTTTGGGTTTCCGGCACCACATTGGGTTTTGTCTCCTCTCATCAGCTCTCATCCATTGCTGCTGTCCTGACACAAACGTAGATACTAGCAGTGGTTACGCAAGAACAGTGGTTATGTCACAAGCTTGGACGGTTAAACACACACACACACACACACACCTTACCAGACTTGGATTTTGGTCGTCTTATGAGTGGTTTTCTTAAACGTAGAGCTTACGCTCTGTGGCTAGAAATATAAACTTGGGTTTGGAAATTTATTTCCCACTCCTCGTCCTCATTAAACGTCCAAGTAAATGATGCAACCACCCTCTCACCCACAAAGAGTCCAACACGAGCAGAGGAAGAAGCCAAATAAATACAGAGGAGACTGCCTGTGAGGCTGCCAATTAAAACAGAGCATCCGTTCAGGAACGCTCATGGCCTCCGGGAGTCACCATCTCCACTTAAAGGTGGTTTGTTTACAGAGGACGATGGAGGTAAACACACCTCGACATTCACACACACACACAAGCTATAATAAGATGGGCTTTCCCGCTGATCGTAACCGAGAGAGAGCGAGGAGGGATCAGCCACCATCTGTCGAATCATGAGTCAGTCTCTTTGTGTATCACTTCCACTCCATCACCGTCAGATTGTCAGGCGTTTACTCTCATTTATACAACAAGACACACAGCATGAGGAGAACAAACAGTCGTCGTAGTTACCTTCACCATTAATATCAGTCTGTGGGACTCATTCAGATCATTCCTTCCTTTACCACCACATTTTAAAAACTGACAGCCAGCGCTTGCATCATTTAAAACGAGTGTCCTCCAAGAAGGCAAATGTAAAAGGCTAAATGTTTCAACTAAGTGCAGAATGCTGAAATAAAATTAATGTGCCTTTCTGACGTTTTCTTTCTGCACGATCATTCCAGGACAAAGTTACTTTAGCCGACGTGTAATGAAGCAAAGAAGTGATCAATGTGGATAAAAATCCACCGAGGCAGATTTGTTACAACAAGTGAAGTCTGATCCACTGGATTGGTGTCAGCCGCGGTTCTGACCTGAATAAGCAGATCAGCTGTCAGAACCAATCCATAAACACATTTCCCTTTAGTGTCACTGCAAAAGTCCTTGCTTTAACCTTGCAGGTCATTTATTAAACGATTCAAAAATACCTGATGAAATCAAACGATCCGCACAGTCCAGTGTCCATGATTGATTAAAGGTCTAGCATTTCATGAAGAAATGCATATCACCCGCCACCTTTCACACTGGAGTTACAGACTATGATCATTACAAATGACTTCAGACGTACAGTAGTCCATCGCTACTTTGCCTTTTGACTCTCACGGACTCACTCTATCGCGGTTTGTGGACGTAGAGTCCATAATACTGTACAAAAAAAACTGTACAGGACACATTTGTCAACTTTAATATTACTCATGTGATGGGGACAGTACTGTATAATGGAAAAATAAAATACTTCAAACAGGCGCTGCCATTTTGTAGTTTTCTCTCTGTAAGCCTCCACTGTATTCCCGCTCATAATGACCGCATTTCCCAGAAGGCAACAGGGCCCCGCCCAGAAGCCCCGTTTCCTTCTACTGAAAAAAAAAAAAAAAAAAACATGGAAAGTTTTGATCTGATCGGCGCCCCCAGAGCAGAACCAGACTTTCAGACCCACTGCTAAACCTTGAGAGCTGGTAGCCCACCAACAGGGACCTCTTAGCGAACGTGCGTGGCCTAAGGTCTGGTGGTCCATCTGAAGCTCAACGGGACTTTTTTCATCTGTATCAACCGGCCAATGACGAGGACCTCCGAGCTGGGACACACTGGTAAGTAAAATTTAGTAGCTACATACACAGTACTGTACATATGTTGTTAAAATGTAGGCTTAAGAATTTAGAACATTGCAAGAGTGTGGGAAGTGTTTCTAAACCCTTAATATATACTGTACATAAACAAACAGAACATTGCTACTTCACAGAATTTCACTTACTGAGGGCAGGTTCGGAACTGAACCCCTGCAATAAACGAGGGACTACTGTATAGCCTTTGGTCAAATCTTAAAACTAACGTTCAGAGTCTGTGTTGGGAACAATTCATCTACAACCACAGCAAAGTTTAGCACATTCTCTGTACAACTGACTGAGTTGTAGCCATTCTTGTGTTTGGCAGCCATCTTCAAGCTGGTTGACTCTGTACACAATGACACATGAGCAAAAACATCACTTAGCTTCACCTTTCAGCAACAGGCGATAATGACTAAAGTCCCCAAATTTATAATATTAAACTCAACCAGCATTTCAGCAGTGTAACATTCAAACAAATCCACAGCCACATTTTATGTACGGTACAAGGCTTTTCCAATTAAAAAGGTATATTTTGTATATGACCATTAAACTGCAATGAGATCATCCAGTATTGATTTTCCACAGTTCATGAGCAGCATCCCACACCACTGAACTGCAGCAGGGGATCGTCTTCTCTACATCCTGAACTTGACGTGGATGTTTCATTTCACACAGCCAGTAAAAAGAAGACGCTTATGACTCAGGAATGCAACGTTCAGAGGCCTTCAGATGGGAAACGCTCATTCCCGAAGATCATTCTTATAGCAGCACCCACACCATGCTCTGACCCCTCTGTTGACCCACTTGACTACTGAAGTACAAACAGCCCTCTATTAGGTGTGTCACACTGCTGGTCACATCACCACACATACAGATGTGTGTGTAGTCCACGTATGGGTTTGCAGGCTTGCATGAGCGCCATGACCCAATAAAAACCAAGGATGTAACAGTTACTGACACTAAACAGCAGCAGATAGATTTCCAACCATGACACATCTGACTGACCTCATGTTCTGTTTCGTTTATGTTCCACATTTGGTTAAATCAATCTTGTCTGAGTTGCACAATAGTTGAGTGTTCCGTAGTTTCATTCAACCGATTTAACTCCAAAAACTGATAAAGAGCCATGACTCATATAAGTTGGAGTATTTAAAGAGAAATCATCATACAAACCAATGGTTTTACAGAAAAATTGCCATAAAGAGTACCAACAGAGTCTATATGCAAATTCAAAGTACTGTACTGGGTTTTGACGTTACTTTTCATTTACACAAACACCAAAGTAACAATCGCCATGACAACTGAAAAATAAAACCATCATCCTGTTGAGAGAAAGGCCAACAAAAGTGTCTGAGACATCACAGAAATTACCAAGGTCTATTTAAGCATGAAGCAGCTCTGTCCAGGGTTACTAACGTGCCTCTTCAAACTCACAAAAAAAAAAAAAAAATAAAGCAAATGATAAAAACTAAAGCATCGTGCTACACTCAGACTGAACTTGAACCAATATCATGTCTGCACAATCTCTTGAAATTTTTATGAAAAATATTTTAACACAGACCAAAACACTTAAAAGAAATGAGCAAGCACGACCCTGACAGATTCATCAGGCTCCTGATCAAGAAAAACTAAACATGAGAATTAATTTGGGGCTTTAAATCAAGTTTTTATTTTACGACTTTAAATTTCTATATCGTTATGTCCATTACGGTTTGATTCGACAGATGAGTTACCTCAGGACAGCGGCTGCTTAGTGCTCAGGCTGAGGCTTGAAAGTGGAGCAGTTTACAGATCGATGCATGAAATCATTGTGGCCACCTCCATCTTTTCTTCAGGGTGTAAAAGTGAGGCTCGTCTAGAAAGGCATGACAGCAGCTACGACTGTACAACGGCATAACGCTGCTTTTTAGCTAAATGCTAACGATGGAAAGGTATCGTGACAAAGCCATGCTATGATGGAGTTAACTTTCAGACACTAAAAAGAACGAAGATCAACTGTTTTGTGTGTAAATAGACTGATTTTTATCATAACGGTGCTAAAATTAAAGTCACTGAGTCAGTGATGCAATAGATTAAGTGCTTGAACTAAGTTTTGTTTTACAAAAATCCCACTTATATACAGTATTGTGCAAAAGTCATTTATTTCTTTATATTTTCCTTCAAATCAGTCAGGCTTTCTTTTTATCTTTTAGAAGTGGTCCTAATCAATAGTTCAAGGCTTTTTAAAAGTTATTTCAATTTGTTTTTTACTTGGTCCAGTATTTGAGCATTTTCAGAAGAAAATCTTTGTCACTTCGTTCTGACAAGTGAATTGCTCAGCCATAAATGTTGCGTCCAAACTAAATGGATGAACAGGCGTTGTGTTGACACACAGCAGACAACTGGGCAAATTATTTAAACTGGATTTTTAAGCACTTTGTTACAAGCAGCTTGCCACAGTTTGTTCCCATTTCTTTACCTGATTCTATGAGAAATGCCCAAAATAGCACTTTGAAAGGCATTAAATTGCCTTTTAGTGCCAACAAGTTATTTGCATAATGAAGAAGGATGAATCATATGCAGACTGTAAAAGCTGGAAAATCTTAGCTCAACAATAAACAACCGTGTCGTCGGCATAGAAATCTAAGGATGCATAAGGAATGATCTGACCAACAATACAGTACTTGTGTTAATTGCGAAGAAGGAGAGTCCTAAGACTGAGCCTTGTGGTACACCATTGTTGACAGTTGAATAGCTGGGGAAAGTACCACTATGTTAAAGTATCCTGGTTGCTATAGAAAGGTGCTAAAGATGAGCCATTCCTGTACAACTGTTTTCCTGCTTCTTAAGATAAAAACTGTTTAGACCTAATGCTAATTCTTTTGTTGTCCTCTTGTCTGTTTTCCTATTCTTGAAGTATACACTGTCAGGGAAAAGCAAACAAAGTCTAAAGACCAATATTTAAAAAAAAAATCTTCAGAAAGTATGAACTACTGATCAAGTCCACTTAAGAAGGTTACCAACAAGTCTGGCTCCTTAAAAGCTGAATGAAAACCAACTATGGGATGTTTACGGCCTACGTACTGAGCTGTACCCACAGTGAGCATCTTAGCATGAAAAACAACTACTGCATTTACTGTTAATAGTTAAGGCCATACAGGAAACAATGTACCAGCAGATTGACAGCTTTGGCGATTCCCTTCCATCAAACCAACAAATTCTGTTTACATCAACTGTATGATCGCAAAGGGAACATTAAAAAAGAGAAATACATGACAATGTGACATGATTATAAAATGTCAAACCACAAGTGAACATCTGCAACATGTCGTGAATTTCCAAACAACAAGAAAAGCAGAAATCATCAACTTAAACACCTTTGTTTCAGTGGCTATGTTGTTGCAAAAGGTAGAATTTCAGCATCTTCTTGAATCTTTGTGGTTCAAACTGTTGAAGTTTTATGATTTAGTTGATTACAATAATTTGTTAGTTTTGTATAAAGCACAGAATAATGCACTGCCTTCAAATATTCAGAAGTATTTTGTTAGAAGAACGAGTAGTTACAACCTTAAGGGGACAAATGTTTTTGTGAAGCCACATTTTAGAACAAGTTTGAGGGGAAGATCTCCCATAATTCAAGGAATTGGGTTATGGAATGAATTGGAGTCAGATATTAAAGTGGCTCAATCAATGGGTGTATTTAAAAGATTGATTAAGTGTAAACGGTTAAAAACATATGTTTAAATGAGTTGCAATTTAGAAATTGTAAAAGATACAGGAGGTTAAAATCAAGTTAATCATTATTTTGGAAATCATATGAGTTGATTGTATGAATTGTTTTTTGGAGGTTATATTTAAGTTGTTCATTATATTGTTAATCATATGAGTTGGATGAATTGTTTATTGGTGAGTAAGGGGCAGAAAAAATTTTCTGCTGCCTTTCATTTTATATAAGCATTGTGTTTTCTTATTACTGTATATATTGTTGTTGTGTATTTTAATTATAAAATGGATAAATAAATAAACTAAACTGATTTCCAGCAGTGCAAGTTAAAAACAGATTGACACCAGGGGCACTGTCCATCTTCTTGATCCTCTTTCTCTGTGATTGCAGCGGGACACTGTTGCCCACCTCCAGCAGTCTATGTGCACGAGGCGGGGACAACCCGAGCAGGTGCAAGTCTGTCACAGGGACGCAGAGGCAAACAAGCATCCACACACACACATAGAGACAATTTAGAGATCCCAATTAACCTAACATGCATGGTTCTTTTCTTTTTTTTTTTTTTTTTGTCAGTGGAAGGAAGCCAGAGTACCCTGGGGAATCTTACACGTGCACGGTGAGAACATGCTCCACAGGCACCAGCACGCTAAAGATTTGCACAGCAGGATTGCAGGACTATTCTGCATCAGAATAAGTGTATAGCTCTGATCTGTACTCTGTTAGGTTTTGCAATGCCATTATCTGCCTCAAGAATTCATGTTTTTACATAAAACAAGTAGTTTTATATGACAGTTTTATTTTGTGCTGCAACTTAGGTTGCACTCTCGAAAGTGCTTGCACAACACACATGCAGCTGCTGGCATCATGGGACATCGTTATGATATGATAAATAATCTTCATGCTGTCCCTAAACTTTTTCTGCTGAGTCTATCCATCAGCTGATTACACATCTAAATATTGCTGCGAATCACGTTGATGGAGAGAAACACAGAGAGCTGCTTTCTAGAGTGCCCGGGAAAGCAGACGGAGGGGGTTAAGAGCCTTGCTCAAGGGCCCAGAGTGGGGCAGATGAGGGTGGAGACAGGTGTGACTGTTTCACTTATCCCACCCACATTTTTGATGTTGTCGGTACCGGGGCTTGAACCGGCGACCTTAGACTTTGTATATATTATCAGTGTTTGTTTTTAACTGGGTGTGTACTTATTTGTTTAAAATATTTCAGGGGAAAAACATGTATTTTTTTGTCCAGTTACTTAGAAAATGTTGCGTTTTCTTCACAGATCATTCACTGCACATGTCATGATCGTTTAAAACACATTAATAAAGAACAATTACAGCAACTTCAACGTCAGAAACATTCAAAGCTCAATCTAATACCAAGAGTAGGTTCTGCTGTTTCGGCGCACTTTGACACTTGGTAATTTAGTTGTAACATAAGTACATACGTTTCATTCAAGTTCAGTAAAATCAACTATACCTGCGGCTGAGTAAACAATACTTTGGATGCCAAACAAGCTTCCAAACAGATGGAAACTTTGCAGAGAGACACTGTCATTTTCACAATCACTGCAGGGCGAGCTGCCAGAAGCAATTAGGCAAAAACAATGAAGGAGTCGAGCCAGTTTTATTGACGTCAGACAATAAAAGGTTATTTGCCTCGTATCCAGACAAGAACATACCGTCTCGAGATGCCCAGGTGGGATATTCCCTGCATAAAGTTTATCTGTTTATAAATAAAGTTCATTTTTGAATGAAAATTTGAGGACAAGCAACCTGTTGGTGCCTCTAAGTGGAATAACATCACACAATAATTGCACAAATGTAATGTGATCCATAAAAATGCTGATGTGTGAATGTAGGAAATGCATTAACAAGATGATGTTTTTAGAGATGCAACGATGCTCCGATGAAAACATGGATTTTGTACTTCAGGTGTCTAATGAAAAACATGGATTTTGTACTTCAGGTGTCTAATGAAAAACATGGATTTTGTACTTCAGGTGTCTAATGAATGATGCAAGAATTAATTGAAGTTTCACACTTTGGGACACGTTTGGCCTGTCAGGAACGAGCGAACAGACATACCTGTGAAAGAAGAGCAGTATGGACAGCATGGTCTGGTCGATGTTGCTGTTGCAGATGCCCTCGTTGAGCAGGAAGCAGGGGTCCCTCAACACCGACTCCAGGGAGTCCTGCCTCATGATGTTGTTCAGCTTGTCCGTGTTCAGGTTCTGGTACATCAGCTGGTTGCGGAGCTGTCGGAAGTGATTCACGGTGGGGCTGGTGGGGCTTGCTGGCAGGCCCCCCGTGGTGCCGTGGCCCTGAGAGGGGCTGCTGGACAGGGAGTCGTCGCTTCCACTGGCCAGGTCCAGGCAGCAGGTGCACACGTCCAGGCCGATGGGCGAGCGGCAGTCATCATCTGACATCTTGGAGTCAGACTGCCAGGTGCTCCAGCAGGAGCTGTCAGAGAGGGGTGGGTGTGAACTGGAGATAGGGAAGTTTGGGACGGTGTCGTCTTGTCTCCAGTCCAGAGTCAGAAGGTCTAAACGTCAGGCCGAGTTCCTTCTGAGAAGTGAAGTCTTGCTGTGCATCTCTCTCCTCCTGTGGCTCTTCTCTTTTATAACCTTTTGCTCACGGCTGACGCTCTGTGTTCCTACAATGACAGGAGGAAACCAGTACCACACACACACGCTAACACACACACACGCCCTTGCTTCAGTTCAGCAGGAGTCCACTTGAAAGCAAAACCCAGAAGCTGCTTGATGCTTATCACTTTGTCTTCCCTGAACTTTTTTCTCTCTCTCTAGTTGGCTGCACACTGAAACTCGGGGAGGGGACTGAACTGAGAGGAGAGGAAAAACAGAGGGGGAGTGGAGACACTTGTGATTGGTGCAAAGCAGCCACTGGTCCCTCCTCGGCCCTCGTTTGGCTTAGCCATGCGTGCACTGTGGGAAGTGGAAGAAAACAGTCAGTGAGCTGCAGCATGCTGGAAACATGTGCAGTTCTGTGAGCCCCACCCTGCTGCTGACAGACCAAGGAGTGGCTGAAAGGGAAGAGGGGTGTGGGAGGAGGGGGCTGCAGGGGTACACAGAGCTGTGATAAGATGTGACGATTTGTTATAATAAACCGAACAACATGTTCTGCAATGAACGGGTACATAAATATGCAGCATGCATGTGTATATTTAGTGCAAATGGTGATTTATTTTGACCAGAAACTGACTTCATGCGCTTTTAATTAAAGGGAGCATCCATAAGAGCAATGCAAAAGTATGTGATTGTCATTTTGCATGTGTGTGTGGGGGGGTGCAAGCAAGAGACTCCGTGTTCCCGACCTGCATAGTAAACAGCAGTAATCTTATCGGGCCTCGCCGTGTTTGATAACAGCGTTTTGTAAAACTTAACATGTATGTTCTGAACCAGGCTGCAATTGGGCAAGCTTGTGCGCTTGTGTTTGCGTCCTCTAGACGAGAGTTTCACAAGCTCCGGCACAAACCAGGACAGTGTCAACGCAACCACGGTGATGCTCTGAGAGGACAGCCTTGCTGACCTCAGGCTGCAGACCGACAATCAACAGACAACTGATCGTGTAACAATATAAAGGGCAACATAAATGTCTTGCTACAAAGCATCCAGCTGTTTCAGCTGCAAAAAAAAAAAAAAAAAAAAAGGTAAAACATCATCACACCTCATGTTGTTTAGCAGCAGAGGGATCCATTTAGCAGAGAAGATGACTGAGTATTGCTCTATTGAGTGTGTAATGATGGCCTCAGGCTGCAAAGCTGCTGTTTTGTTGGGTGATGAGCAGAAGCTGCAGGTGAATGTGGATGTAGACTGCCATCTAGTGGAGAGAAGGAGTAGTACAACAACATATTTTGAATGACTGTCTTGATGATGCTTGTTTATCATCTACCTTAAGGTCTCCAGCTCAAGAAAAGCTCACTAATGTTTATTATTTTGACTATTTTTAGTCTTTTTTTTCTTCATCTAATGTCGGAGTTAGCAGATTAGCATTTGAATGCAAGAGGTGATTATATTTTTTTGCCAATGAGTGAGTGAGTGTGTGATGGTTTGTTGTTTCTCATGAACCACTAGACTGGATTTTAGAGAAACTCTAAAGAAGTAATCATTACGTCTAAAACTTATTAACTTTTTGAGGCCAACCCAATTCCAGATCGCCTCCATAGCCTGCTGACCTGAGGAAACAAATGGTTAAACATCCATTGGTTTTACAAATACGGAGTTAAGTTTAGTGATAGTCGCTGATAGTCGTCTACTCATTCTATGAGCTTTGTCACATATTTTGAGATCTTACATAATTCATATTTTACAGGGTTTGACCAAAATGGCTGTAGTGCTGCCTCTTCTCATCAAAAAAGTGATTTTAGTTTAAATCTTAACAATAGTAGGAAATGTGAATTCATTCATGGAATGCAAGGCTTTTAAATCCAGTTTTGTCTAATTTCTTTTTCAATTGTTGCTTTATTATTGTGCTACTCTTTAAAAACAAAGTTAAATGCAGAACATCTTTTCTCACCACACGTGTCATCGTTTATCAAGAAAAGAGTACCGGTAGTACACATGAAATACAATTAAACCCCAAATGTAAAAAAGCATGCTGTGAAATTTAAGTTTAATTAGACAAATTGCATTACATGTGAAAATACATTATGAATGCTTTTTTGCAGAACAACTTGCTGACAAACTGCTGAAATTAGCTAAACAAACAAACAAAAAGCATTGTGAAATGTAGCTGAAATTGATGAACAAGCCTAATTTAGCAGAATAAAATAGAAATGACACATATTCACTGAATTAGATTTAATTAAGCACAAAAATTAGGAAATTAGCTTGGAAAAGCTGAAATTAGCCAAACATAGCTGAAAAGTAGCTAAAAAAAAGGCAGAAAGAAGGATAAACTACCAAAGGAAATCGAAAGAGTTGTAATGAGCTAAAAAGAAATGTGGAATTAGCTGGAAATGTTAAATTTAGCATAAAACAGCTAAATAGTAGCTGAAATAGCAGAAAAAGATTAAACTAGCAGAAAGAAGCTGAAAGAAGCATAACAAGCTGAAATTGTCAGAAAGGAGTTAGGATAAAAGTACCCGAAATCCCCCCCCCCCCCCCCACACACACACACAAAAAAAAAAATAAATAAATAAAAAAATAAAAATAAAAAAAAACGAATTCACCTGAAAACAGCTGAAATAAGCGAAAATGCTAAAAAGCTAGTTGAAAAGCTTGAGCAAGCTCAAATTGGCAAAAGAAAGCAGAAAAAACACATATTTGCCCAATTAGGCAGAAGCAGTAATGAGCAAAAAGCTGAAATTATCTGAAAAAAAGTGAAATTAGCACCAAAAAAAATTGTAATAATAATAAAAAATAGCTGAAAAGTAGCTTTAAAAAAGTAGAAAGAATCGGAGAGAGCACTTTTTTTGTTGAATTAGACTGTAAAAATTTGAAAAGATTACAAAAATGTGGAATTAGCTGAAAAGCTAAAATTAGCATAGATCATCTAAATAGTAGCTGAAATAGCAGGAAAAGCAGAAACTTGCAGAAATAAGATGAAAGGAGCATAACAAGCTGAAATTGGCATAAATGAGTTAGAAGAAGCACAAAAATATTGTAGTTAGCAGAAAGAACAGGAAAGAAGCAAAAAGCAGCTGAAAGAAAAGCTGAAAGTAGCTGAAAATAACTGAAAATAAATAAATTTGCACAGTGCAGCTGAAAGAAGCTGAACCAGAACAAGATGTGAAAGGAAAAGGTTATAAACAGATCTAAAGGTTTGAAGGCTCTAAGTGAGTTTAATTCATTTTCTATGAGGGAAAAAATAGTGACAGAAAAGGCAAAACATTTCAAAAAGCTAAAGTTGCACCAAAACCAAAGTCATAGCACCCTTCTCCTGAAAGAGGTGAACTGTTTTGATTTATGATTTGTTGAAATAGCTCAAAAAATTGTGGAATGAGAAAGATGCCGAAAAATGTACAGAAGAAAAATGGATCACAACACAATGGTGTGAATGATTCCTGAACATTTACACAATAAGGCTTTAATATCGCTGCAGACCTTACAAAACCAACCCATGTCAAGTTTTATCTCGAGAGCTTTAATTTGTTTTTTAAATCCATCACTTCCTAAATTTCATGTCACATTTCAGAATAATTTGGAAACTGGGGGGTCATTGCTCAGGTTCAAAGGTTCATGGTTGACAGACGATGTGTGGAGAAGTTGCTGCAATGCTTCATAAAAAAAACGCTTTAAAGAAAAGTGTTTGTGTTTCCCCTCCTCTGTCACATATATCATCAAAAGATTTAGAGAATGAAAGTGTAAAAAACAAAGGTGAGCATGTGTTGGGCATCTGTGACCTTTGACCCTGCAGCTCCCACTGAACCAAAAGTTACTGATGAGTAGCTGACATGTCTACATAAGGAGTTACTTTTGACCCGCAGTGCAGAGTTTCTTGCACAAACATATTTTATTTGACTGAACAAAAGACCATATGCTAAATTTGTTCAGAGGCAACTTTTTTTCTTTCAACTTGAAAGCTTTAAAATAGACCAGCATACAACAGAAGCACACTTTTGTTATTTCCATGTGGTATTGCAGATGTTTTGTGGATGAAACAATAATTGTAGGCTCTGGACTGAAAAAAGACCAGTCAGACTATCAACGAGTCTAAAAGTCAAGGTCTTTGACAGTAAAGGATTATAGTGATCCTGGCAAAGGTTATGTACACGTCTGTGGCACAGAAAAGTACACCGAGATTTAAATTTAGAGCAACAAACACTGCCTTCAAGATGAACTTTGGTCGTTGGTTAACGTGTCACACAAAGCAGATGCACACATTACAAAACGTACCTGCAGACAAACTACACAGATACACGCCTAGCAGGGCTGTATTCCTCATAAATATTTTATATTAATAATGGTGGGGGGGGCTTGAAATAAATAAAAATGACAGTATGACATAAAAGAAAGCAATAATTAAAGGTCCAGCATTCCTTGAAGGATCTCACATTGCCCACCACCTTTCATAAGGTTTCTGAAGCGGTCATGGTTAAACGCTCAACCAATTTGTTGTGAAGGACTTTCAGCTACTACTACATCATGCTTTAGCTCTATATCTGGTAAACTGACTCAGTAATAGCCATTTTGTGCTTTCTAAGGCCAGTTTTCTGCGACATCCATTTTGATATATTTGCTCCAAACATTAATCAGTTGTAGACATATATCTAGTGAATAATTCTTGAAATTTTCATTAAAAGCTGGTGACTGGTTCATAAAATAATTTGCTAACAGACAGACAGACGACTTAAAATAATAGCAAACTTTAAATCAAGATCTTGTGCAAGCTATTAATGCTCAGCTAACATTACGCCACATTTTAGCTCAATATCTCTTGAATTGTTGAAGTTATAACCATTGTTTGTTTTTGAAGGTCAGTTATCTGTGGCAGCCATTTTAAACTGTATGGACTCCAAAAGTTATGCAGCTGTACCTATATTTCAAATGAATATTTTCTGAAAGTTTCATAAAATTTGATCCAGTGATTCCATTAGGTAAAGTTATTAAACAGCATCAATTTTCATTGTTATGCTGATGATACACCGTTATATTTGTCCATAAAACCCAATGAATCCAATCAGCTACTTAAGACAACCCTTAATTTTCTGCTTTTGAACACAGACAAGACTGAGGTTTTAGTTTTTGGACCTGAACATCTTAGGAAATGATTTTTCAGTTTTTCACCCTCCTTCATAGCATTAATCTGGCCTTCAGCTCTAATGTTAAAAATCTTGATGTTATTTTTGATCAGGACATGTTTTTTTTTAATCCCCCACATTAAAAACATTACTAGAACTGCCTTCTTCCACCTGCGTAACATCGCTAAAATTAGAAACGTTATCTAAAAATGATGCTGAAAAACTGGTTTGTGCATTTTGTCACGTCTAGACTGGACTATTGCAACGATTTATTATCTGGGTGTCCAAAACCTTCTTTAAAAACTCTTCAGTTAATCGAAAATGCTGCTGCCAGAGTCGTAACTGGAGTTAACGGGAAAGATCATATTCATTCAACCTTTATTTAGGCAGGTTAATCCCATTGAGCCTCGAGGACTCATTTACAAGAGAGACCTGGCTA
>JARVLU010000646.1:13718740-13731184 GCA_031762415.1 Simpsonichthys santanae
GAGAACTCATTTTCAAGAGAGGCCTGTTAGGGAGCAGATGGTGGGGGTTAAGGGCCTTGCTCAGGGGCCCAGAGTGGTGCGAATGGGGGTGGAAGCAGGTGTGGGTGTTTCACCTTTTTTCACCCACATTTATTTATTTTTTTGATGTTGTCGGTACCGGGGTTTGAACGGGCGATCTTCCGATCACAAGCCCACCATCTAACCACTGCGCCACCACTCCCCCCAATGATTGAAACAAAAGAAAATGACCAATACTCTTTATAACTTTTAAACTATACATTTTTGTTTATTACTTTATTGGCTACAGTATTAATTTAACCATATTTAAAACAAAGCACTGGAGTTTTCAAAGACAGAAGGTTAAAAGTTCAGACTGTTTATTTTTAATTCCTGGATGTTTTTGACTAAAGTATTGGAAAAAAAACAAACACCGAAGACACAAACAAGGATTAGCCCCAAAGCAGATATCTGTTTCCATCTTATTACCAATTCGTGTTCCTCTAGGTTATTTCCTTTTGTAAAAATTCACAAATTTTGTTTATTTTAATTCGCCAAGTCGCTTCTAAAATTGGAGCCCCCGAAGGATGTTTCCCTCCCACTTTGAAAACCTGTGCTCCCACGAGCCCCTGCTTTCAAACGTTTCAACAAATTAACATTAAAACTATATATATAATCAAAGGAAGCCTTGGTAAAGAAGCTTCCTCATTTTCAAGTAGTTTTGTTCCCAGAACTGTTTTATATAAAAGCTTAGATTTAATAAAAGTTTAGAAGCTGTCATAAAAAAGTAAATAAAAAGCAAATCATTAACTTGGATTACATAAAATAAAAATAAATCTTATATACAGTAAACCTGAAGTTTCTAGAAAACTTCAAACAGAAGCATATCAACGTTGCATCACCACTGTAAGGTTGGACATTTTTAAGGTATTAGAAGTAAAATTATTTCAGTGGGGGAGAATTTAGAAGCACATAAGTACCTGGAGACTGACTGATGCATCTTCAGTGCTGGCATCTTGTCTTTGTCACTGAAGTCTTTGCTGCTAAGTGGGTCAGACGGAGGGTCATTCACTTGGGTTTTGGAGTCCAACACACCTTCATCGCCTGCAGCCAACCCATTATCTGCAGCCTCGCCGCCTCCAGCTGAACTCACCCTCAAAGGATTTTTAAATGGAGTCCTCTCCTCTGAGGGTTTTTGGTTCGAGTCAGGACAGGTAGCAGAGTTGGAGGACGGGACAAGTGGAGCAGGACACTGCGTGGCTCCGTTCTCCAGGCCTACGCTGCATAACAGCTGATCTACAGTGCAAGACAGCTTAGCTGCTCCTCCTTCAGAGGCCTTCTCCAACTCCTCCCCTGCTTCGTTTGCAGGCTCCAGGGTTCCTCTGCTCTCTGAGGGGGAGAGCTCCGATCTCGCAGGAGATCCTGCACCCCCGGATTCGGCTACAGGCTTCAAAAAGAGGGAAACCTCTGCACTTTTGAGCAGAAGGCCCAGGCAGAACGTAAAGGGCTGGTGGTCGGCGGCGCGGTGGGAAGTGTCTTTGCGCTCTCTCTTGGAAGCCATCTCCTCCAGATCCTGCTGCAGTGTCTGCTGCAGGGCTTTGAGGCTGCGCTGAAGAAGCATCAGAAACACATACTGCCGATGGCTCACCTGAAAACAAATACACATCGAACGTTTGATAAAACCAGGTCATTTAAGTTTAGTAACATTTAATGTTTCATACAGACAAGTTCTAAATCCACCTCCTGATATTTAAAATCCTACATAAACAAGGAAAACTGGCCACAGTCAAAGACCAGGTACAAGTCTGTCACCTTACGCAAACTAATTGCTAAAGATTTCTACGGAATCTTTAAAAACTACGAAACGCTGTGTTAAATTTGACAAATCTAATAAAATTACAAGTATTAAACTAGCAAGTTACTGGAGAAACTTTTGACAGGGACTGACAAGATGCTGCAGATTAAAATAGTTGATTTGACAGTAAGTACTATGTGATGGGGTTCACTCTTGGCTACCAGTATACATGTATTGAATTTCATCGGAATAGCTCTAAAAATGGCTTTGTTATATATTATTTTCCTTTTTAGCTGAGGTGGCCATCTTGGATTTTTTATTTGGATTCAGTATGTGATAGGGATTGTTCTCAGCTACCACTAAACCAAATTTCAGCTGAATCGCTGTAAAAATGGCCCAGTTATTTTTTCTTTAGCTAAGGCAGCTGTCTTGGATATTTGATTTTCATTAGCAATGTATAACAACTCACTCTCAGCTACAACTATACTTAATTTCAGCTCAATATCTCCAAGAATGACAGCCATCTTTAATCAAAATGGCTCCAAACGTTCATCAGCTCTCAACATTTATCTGATGATTACTTTCTGTGCGTTTCTGTTTTCATCAGGGACATCCACACTGTAAGTCATGTGACTTCACAGCAGCAGTTAGTGTGAGGAGTGCTCTCTTTCATTTCCTACGGGGAAATACAGCACCTTTGTTAGCAAAATTCATCGCCACGGTATCTCCGATTGCCAATAAAAGTAAACGCACAAGTCTCAAGATCGAGCCAATCATTTTGATACAACTTTGTCGGGGTACACGTTGCAGTTGGGGTCATATTAACGGTAACGTGAATGCATGACCGGCCCCAATAATTTACCCATGACTCAAATCTGTAGATTTCACTTCCAGCAGAAAAACTAATTCAAGCGCGGGACACCTGGTTGAGCTGGTGCAAACTATTTGACACTTTTGCACATAGTATCAAACAAAGACAACAAAATACCTGAGCGCTCAAGTGTTTCTGCACATGCACCAGTATATGCACATCTGCATCTTTACTCGAGGACGAAGTGGGCAGACTGTCCAGCGAGATGGGGTTATGGAGTCCATTGCTGGGTGGCAGTGATGATAAGGTGCAGTGAGGGGATGCTGGTGCGCTGTCGGTGCTGTAAAACTCCTTCAACAATCGCTTTCTCTGCAAACGTGCAAACGCTTCTGCTGATGCGCTTCGGGACAGCCCACACCCAGCAGATCCTCTCAGCTTCTCCTGATGCTGGACGAGTTTCGCAGGCTGACAAGACCACACGGTGAGAGGGAAGGAGTCTACAAATGGCTGCGGACGCCCTTTACCTCCACGGGTTCCTTCGTAGTCCACCCAAAACTGGGAGAAGTGCAGCGCCCAGAAGTCTGTGGCGGCAGGCGTCTTGAGGGCGTTGGTGCTTATCGCTGGCGCCACCAGACCCCGGTAGACGTCGTGCATCTTTGTGTCTTGTTCATGAGCGTGCCGCTGGAAGACCGGATGGAGGACAGGCACAGAGGAAGAGGCGCGAGGGAAGGAGGAGAACGACGGAGAGAAGAACGGCTCCTCTTCAAAGGCCTGCAGCAGGGACTCGAGGTGGGAGCGAGTGCAGTTGGCGGGGTGTCGGCTGTTAGTGGCGATCATTTCTGAAGTCTGTATGGAGACGGAGCGGGGCAGGTCATCGGGGCAGGAGGTGTCCTGATCGGTGGGAACCACCACCTAGAAACCAAACAAGCACAAATAACTGTAAACACACTCAAGCCTTAAAAATCCTGAAAACAGCTCAGGCTCCTGCAGGTCCTCCTCACTTTAAGCATCAGCCCATCAACCTTGATGTCAACATGCTCGTCAGGTTTCTGTGAGTCGCTGAGCTTGTAGATCTCCATGAACTGCTCCAGACTCTGCCTGAGGTCGAGGGCAAACAGGTTGAGCCACACCAAGCTGCGAGGATCCAGAACCAGCTGCAGGGCGTTGAGCTGGGCGTACAGGTTGGGACAGGGGACTGATGGAGAGGGAGGAGGAGAGGGACAGCAGGCCAAGTAGTGTTTAACAAATTAAGCACATTAAAAAGAAATTAGAAACTTTGTTTCCAAAACAAAATAAATGAGTGAAAATTGAAAAAAATATTTCTTAAGAGATTTGGGATTATTTCAAACAAATCTATTTTCTCCTAACCACACAAGTCAGTGAGTTTCCAACTAGTTGATGAATGAGCTGAACAGACCCAGACGGAGAGGAACTGAGAATCGCTGCCAATTTAGGAAACCCATTTCAGAAAATGTGGTGAAGCTAATTAGAGGCGATGCATTTTCACAGAAAATGCAGTGTGAACGCTGAAGGACATCTGAGGAAGCTAAAACAGAGTTGGTAAAACAGTAACTAAAAGCTAACAGTACTAAAAGGTTAACATATGTAGCAGATCAGTAAATAAAAACTAAACGTAGCAGAACAATAATTAAAATCTAATAGCAACAAAATGCTAACACAGGTAGCAGATCAGTAAATAAAAGCTACAAGTAGCAGAACAGTAACTAAATGCTAATAGCAGCAAAATGCTAACATAGGTAGCAGATCAGTAAATAAAAGCTAAAAGTATCAGAACAATAACTAAAATCTAATAGCAACAAAATGCTAACAGAGGTAGCAGATCAGTAAATAAAAACTAAAAGTAGCAGAACAATAACTAAAATCTAATAGCAACAAAATGCTAACATAGGTAGCAGATCAGTAAATAAAAGCTAAAAGTAGCAGAACAGTAAGCACAAGTTAAAAGTAGCTACGGGGAAGCTAAAAGTAGCAAAACTAACTAAAAGTAGCAAAACTGTAACTAAAAGTAGCAAAAGAAGGCAAAAACAAAGCACAGAAGCAGATTTCAAACTAAATGTTTTTGTAGGAACTGAAGATTCAATGTGTTTTTACAGAGAAAATGTTTTTAAAACAAAATATTATGAAAGGTATAAAAGTTACAAATACTAAAGTTCATAGTACCCATCTCCTGATGTGGATGCTGACTCAGCAGTTACTATTAGCAAAAGCAAATAATTATATTTTCTAAGATGCAGGACAGTAAAAGTAGCTTAAGTACTAAAGCGGTCATACTGGGGTCATCTTTTTCATCAGGAAAGTAGTACTCTGTGAGCTCAACGTGAATAGCCGGCATCTCTGGAGGCAGGTACAGGGACTTTTTGTTGCAGGAGATCATGGTCTTTGGGGTGGACCGATGCTGATCTGCTGTCGACACCTGACAAACAAAAAGCAAGTCAAAGGGAGTAGAGAACATGCGTGCACACTTGTGGATTTCACATATGAAAAGTTGTAGTGACCTGGTAAATGCTGAAGTCAGCCATTCTGAGAACAAACGAGCTGGACATAAGGTGGGTCTTAGGAGTTTGAGGAGGAGGTGGACTGAAAGAAGCGCTGGAGGAGGTTGTGTTGATCTTTCCTGCAGAGGACAGAGACGAGAACGGATAGGAAGCGAGAATAATTAGAAAAATAAAACGACAATCAAAGCTTTTTCCATCTCCAAAGAGAAACTTGAGAGCCTAGAAGAAACTTGTGCATCACCGCACCCAGCTGTGCGCACACACACACACACACTGTGGTACCTGATTCTAGGCACCAGCAGCACTGAGGTAGAGGCTGTGTGTGAGAGCTCAACTCTAGGAGTCCTCCATCTGCCCCACTAAGCCCTACTTCTCCTTCTGCTTTCTCCTGACTTCCTAGAGGCTCATACACATCGTCCTTAAAGGACACTGGAGGACACAGAACCCACAGGGGATGATGTGCTGTCGGCACCAGGAGGGACAACAGAAACCCACACCTAAAACAACCGTCACGATCTGTACTGTGTGTCCGCGTGTTTGTTTACCATGATGTGGAGAGCTGTGTCCAGCGCCTGGGCCTTGTCGGTCTCGAACTGCATCCTTCAACATCTCTACGTTGGACTTGAACTCGTCGAGTAGATTTTTGGCCCAGCTCTCTCTGGCTTTAGTGGCTTCACTGTAGTGCATCCAGTGGACACAGCTGTCACCTAAAGGAGCAGAGGTATTTGTCATTGTACTTTTTTCAAGGCAAGAACAAGAGTTTCGGTAGATTCTAGTCGAGGGCAGATGTTCGCACCTGCTTTGTGGAATGGGTAGTAGTCCAGAGTGATAGAGCTGAAGGAAAGCTGCATTGCTCCATCTGCTATCCTCTTATTGGTAACTGCAAACAGACAAAAAAAAAAACAATGCCTCAAACTAAATTTACCTCAACGCTTTAAATACAAATGGTTTCAGTCAAAGCTGAAATGGAAGACACCAGATCTATGGTCTAGGTCTGTGCTACCTTTGTCCTTAGCATGGATGTCGTCGCAGATATGCAGGTCGAGGTGTGTAATCTGGAGGTGGTGGGAGGTCTCGCACACATCGTAGGCACTGAACATCTTGGCTATGGTTGCGCTCTGGTCGATGGCTGTGGATGTCTGCTGGGTGCGCACCTCTTGGGCCGAAGGAGGCGGCGACGAAACCTGCTGAACGCGGATAAACGTTTTAGCACCCGTGTTTTATTATAAGCGCTGCTGGATGGCGGTGACGGAGCTTTTTTAAGTTTTCACGTTGTCGAAAACTACAAAATGTGAGCAGAGTACTGCAGTGCTCAATACTTCCACCAGATGGTGCGTTGGGACCACATTACTGAAACCATACTGACTTTGTGAATGTACATGTGACAGAATAACAAAAAAAAAAAATAGAAACTAGAAAATGGCAAAAGCAACAAGACAGAGATAAAATCAGAAGATTAAAAAAAGGCATATGACGTGCAAACTTAAAGACAAATTATCAAATCAGAGCATGAACTGGTAGACAGAGGAGGAAAAGACAAAAATGGGTGGAGGGGGTTGCCAGGCAGACAAAAAAGATGAAGAAAAATCAACATCTAACAGGAGTGGAGGAAAAAAAAAAAAAAGCTCTGCGTTTATAAAGTTGTCCTTCACCTGCTCGTCTGCTGCCATGCTCTTCCTCTGCTGCGCAGACCTCTCCATGGCCTCGCTGAGCGACTTCGCATACTGCACCATTGCTTTTAGCTGGGAGTCCGTCAGCACCCACAGCAGGTCGTCCAGGATGAGAATCAGCTTTGAGGCCACCACGTTGCAGTCCTTTATCTGTACCAGGAAGCTCGCATAAATATGAAACATGTAGGTGGACGTTGCAACTGATAGCAAATGTTTCTGGGCTCGTTTCTTATTGCAAAGAACATTTAATAAAATTGTTCCAGACAACGCAGGTGCAGCAATTGTTTTTAAAAGCTGAACTCACTGCACAGAACAAGTGATTTCATCTTATAAAATGTGTTTTAATGAGAACTGGGGATAACTACTTTCATAAACTACACTTAAAACATATTTTAGTGCTACGTGTGATCAATCTGCAGCTCAGTGCTCGTCAGATTTGTTGTAAAAAAAAACAAAAAAACATTGGCTCTTTGATGAAGCAGTGTTGCTGGTCCTGCAGCCTGTCAGGCAGCAAACAAGAAGCTATCATTTAAAGGAGTGTGATTTTGAGCCTGGCCCATCAAAGAGCGTGTGTGTGTGCTCTGCACGTGTGATTCTAACCCGTCTCTTCAGAGTGACTCTGATCTTTGACTGGTTGGTGATGAGGCGGATGGGGGCGCTCAGCATCTCGTGCTCGGTGCTTTGGATGGCGTCAGCCTCGATGCGGATCATCTGCCAGCTGATTTCTTTAAATGTCAGGATCTAAAGCAAACAAAGCGACGAGCTGATGAGACCACTGAAGCAAACCGTTTTTATTTCAAAACAACCGACACGGACCTCCCCCCTCTGAGGATCCTGGATGCGAGTGAAGCGCAGATCACTGATGCTCCAGCTGGTGTTGACGCTGTAGACCTGCAGCTGGGAGAGCTCGAAGGAGGCGTTAAAGGCCTTGGCGCTGATCTTGATGATGATGGAGTTGATGGAGAGGGTAATCCCCTCCACCACCTTTTCAGCAAAACCATATTCACTGTGAAGAGGACAAAAATAGTGCATTTAAAAAAAAAACTTTTGCTTCTATGTCTAATTTTAAGAGTAAATCAACAAAAGTGCACCTTTGTCCTGATGCTGTTGCTAAGGGAGACGGACCGTTGGGAGGACGGGGCTCATCGCACGTGCTCATCTCCATTATTACTTTATCCAGAGACTGAAAGAACAAATATAGGTTAACAACTAAAATTCATAGCACTTTAAAACTAGTTTTACTCATCATTTAATCTGAAGCAGAATTCCATTTATTTTTTTGGTATTTCTTTGTAATATTTTTAACACGGTTACCTTTTAACGATTAATTTGAAAATTTTGGCTTTTTTATGCATTTTAATTTACCATATAGTGGCAGACTATGAATAGACAGAGACCCCTGGCACTTTCATTATGCTGTTACTATTTTTTTTATACAAGTCTTGACATACTCAGCCTTTTATTGGTGTGCCTGCAGATAGTAGACTCATCGCTTTACATTCATACTTTGAGTTTAAAGCCCATGCTGCAATCAATACTGTGTTATTCCGGGCTCCAGTCACGTTTTGCTGAACCTACAGATGAGACTCGATGACTAAACTAAACATTCAGGTTCAGATGAGCGTTGTAGAAGAAGCATGTGAGATTGCTGGTTGTGTGGCTGCTGGGAAAAAAAAAAAAAAAAAAAAAACATCTATCTGGGGACTGGGATCAGGCTGGCAGGCAGCTGATAACCAGACACCTGCGCCCTGTGCGCTGATGTGGCAGCCATGAGGGAGAAACTGGCAGCCATGGTAAATATATAAATAAATAAAAAACATGAAAGCTATCACAATGAAAATAACAGAATGAATGAACCCACTAATTCAAACACATTAAACATCACACTAACTACCACCTCAGGGGGTTCCTTTTAAACAGGACTAACCATTAAAGCCCCATGTATCTGTCAATTTAATAATCAACTAACATTTTACTGCAGCTCCCACCACTGCTATAAAGACTGAACCTCCAAAGCTTCATAATGTTTTGCAGCTACTGCAGTCAACTTATCTTGGTGGTGATACTGATGATTAACAGCAAGAGATTTGATTACAGCAACAACAATGTGAACGTTGAGGCATGGAGCTGCTACAGACCATGTGTTAGAGAAGTGGGTGTGCTACAGTGAAGGATTTGTTGAAAAGACAAATTGTACAAACTTTTTGATGCAGCAGCTATAAATTATCTTAAGTTTAGTTCATTGTGCACGAGCTCCTTTCGTTCTCGGTTTCAAGAAATAAATGTTACACATTGTTTTGTTTTTTTACAACTCCATGCCTTTTAGAACGCAACACACTCGTGGAGTCTAGTGTGTCGCTGCCTTGCCATCGTGGTTCAGTTCCATGGTTCAGGCTCCAGCCTGTCATGGTGGCCGTCTCCATGATCCTCAATCTGCCTGCATGGACCGAATTCTACGGACTCGTTTCAATTACAGTACGTGGAAAAACTTTGGATGTCCTCCATACGCCATCCTCTGGTTCTGGAGGCAGTCTGGAAGGGCAGCTGCTACGGTCATTATTACCATCAAGCAGCTGACAGGACTTGCTAGCGAGACCTGCTAATGCTGCTAACAGGATCCTCTATCTGCCTGCACGCAGTGGTGGGATGTAACTAAGTACAAATACTTTGTTACTGTACTTAAGTACATTTTTCATGTATCTGTACTTTACTTAAGTTAAGTAAAAACATTAATATGGTACTTCTACTTTTACTAGAGTACATTTTTGTCTGTTTAGTTGTACTTTTACTTAAGTACAGAGTTTGGGTACTTTCTCCACCACTGCCTGCACGGACCCATTCGGTTCTGCGGGGAAACCCTGGATGTTCTCTGTCTGCCAGACCCGGCTCTGGAGGGCAGTTTGAGAGGCAGCTGCTGCGGTTCTTATCATCATCAAGCTGCTAACTGGACCATGTTGCTTAAAGAACCTCACTGTCACCAGAACCACTCTGCCAATAGGACCACGCTGCTGTAGATTTATTTCTTTTTCACTTTTGGCGTTTTGTTTTTGTATTTTTGCTGCATACTTTGATATTTGCCGTTTGTTTTTTTTTTTTGTTTTGTTTTTTGTTTTTTGGCAAGTCGAGATGGTTCTCGTCCCGGGCATTTCATTGCATTGTTGACCTTGCGATGATTTTACGTATGACAAATAAACCAAATAAGTTCCTTCCGAAAGATTACCACACTTGTGTGCAATCGTGTTGCTACATTTGAATCCTCCAGCAATGTTGCACAAATAATCTTACTCCCTGCTCTTAATAGAGACAGAGGAAAGTGTTAAAGATCTGACAATGAACTTGTAAAAGCTTCATTTGAAACTGTTTTTCCTTTTTGATTCAGCAGCAAGATTTATTTTAAATTCAACAATGTGGAGGAGTTCTTTCTGCTATTTTGGATTTTATTTTCCATCTCTCTTGACCCTGTTTCAAGACATAAATAGTGGCTATACTTTTTTAAGATCTTTTTAATTAAAAAGGATTTCTGCAAACTAAATGTACCCAGATCTACGGATCATTTAACAAACGACTGCAAACTTACCAAAGAGATTGGGTGAGTCTTCAGTTTTGTCCATGGTATCTATCAGTGGAGAAAAAATAAAGAACAGGGTATAAGATTCAGCTGCTTAAACAAAGTTAAAACAAGCAGGAGAGTAGAAAGAAATAATCAACTAAACCACTGAGCCTGGACCGACAGGCAGGTCCTTCACTGAGCTGCAGAGCTGCATTACTCCTGGACACAAAGCGTTGTGATCGAAGTCGGTGTGAAATTATACAGTAAAATTGAGTGAATGCACGTGTTCAACGCCGACTTTTATTTCCACAGAGCAACTTGTTCTTTCAAGGAGTTACAAATCAAGAAATGCTCAGTGTTTAATGCTTTGATTAAGACATATGATTTCCCCCCACCTGTCATAGAAACCACCGAAGATGCCAAGAAATGGTGCTGGTTCCTGTTTGTCACTGAGCCATCAAAGATACTATTTACAACACTAGATAAAGCTGTAAAGTCAGCATTTGCTTATTTTGTAACAAGAAGACTGGAGAAACGAACAAGTTTATCTCACGTCTAACAAGGAAGTGACATAAGCATTTTGGGTTTTCATTCCAACTCGAGATTAAAACCCAAAAACTAAATGAGGTGTATCCAGAGCGGAAAATGGACTTTCAGTGCACCAGATTCACCTAGCACTAAGAAATCTGTCAAACCACACAAATTATAAATGATATGATCATTACAGGACACACCGTCAATGACAGCAAATATAAGAGAAACATAATTAAAACAATATCAATCAACAAGGGCATTGAACAAATTTGCAATACAAGGGAGTTAAAGCCAGCAAGAATAAAGAAATGCTGAGGATTTATCAGGAGAGAAAAAGTAACGTGGAAGATGAAAGGAGGTGGAAAATGGACCTTGGTCTGAATAAAGGTTGTGTCATGAAGCAAATTATACTTCAGTTTTCCAGGGTGTGTCAAAAACTGCTCTTAGACTTGGCTGACAACCGCAGCAGGCCATGACACGATGCCAGAGAGTGTATTTGTAGAGAAAGAGTCACTGACATTGGCGACTTGTCCCCCTGCAACACTTGCATAATGTCTGATGTGCACAGAGTGCAACAAAACTTTTTTTTTACTTAAATCCCAAAATAATACCATATAAAACCCATTTGGCACACTATTCGAAACACACTTATAAAACATATTGAATCAATACTGTGGGGTTAAAATAGTCCATCTGCAAAGATTTCTGTCAGTTGGATAAAAACTGATGCCAGGACACAGGCTAGCCTCACCCTGATGGTAGCCTTGTTGCAGAACACCCGGTTGATGGCCAGCCAGGTGGGCAGGTCCAGCAGACTCTGGAGGACCTCCTCATCCAGCTCCAGGTTGGTAAGCTGGCCCTCCCCCTTCAATGTACTCAGGTTGATCTTGTCCGGCGACAGGTTCTTAGCAAACCTACAAAACAAGGAGGCAGAGTGAAGCGTTGATGCTGTGTTTATCAAGAGGTTTTGACAAACAACCTCCACCCTCTGATGCACTTCTTGTTTTTCAGATGCCGATTGCAAAATGCGTACATCTTATTTCCAAACGCACGGCTTTAAAAATAGTTACAGTTCAAATAGCAACACCAACAAGCTGCAAACTCTACTTTTAAGAATATCCTTTAAAAATGAAGTTTAGAATACTACAGTAGGATTTTACTCTGGTGCTAAAGTCATTATACATAAGAACTGGTACAACTGTATTTCAACTAATACAATATTTCAGAATACGTTCAGATCTTAAAAAGTCTCATCCCAATACAAACATGGTATGAAGACAAATAAAAAGAGCATGTTCTAATCCAACACTAAGCAGAATAGCAGATTATGAAATGCATGTAGCAAGGACAGTGTGCCTGAGTGTCATTAAAAGTCAATAGTTAGACTTATGTCCTTGAAGTAACATGTAGGGATTATGTTAGTCTATTTGCTTTTTGTTAGGGGTGCACCGATTGCAGTTTTTTGGCCGATCACGATCACCGATTTCTACAAAATCTGACCTGCCGATTCCGATTTTGGCCGATACCGATTTAGTTTTATGATCAACACTGTTAGATGTTGTAAGGTCACA
>JARVLU010000646.1:13745902-13766916 GCA_031762415.1 Simpsonichthys santanae
AGTTGGATAGGACAGCCCCCGCGTGCGCACGTCTCCATGCAAAACAGCTCCGTGGAAAGACACGACGCGCTCACTGATACGCTGCTGGACCAGCCAGCGGGGCTGGACCGGACTGGGAACCGTCTCCATCCACGACTGCACAACCTGCACTGTCTCACACACACACAGTAAAGATGGCAGGGGGACGAAAGAGCGACAAAAACTCCGCTGCGCCCAGTCCGGACACCAGCGGCGCGCAGAAGAAGAGCCCCAAAAGTGGCGCAAACGGGGTGAGCGGCCCCGGGGCCCAGGCCCCCCCATCAGGTAGCTCCCTGGGCCCTCTGCTGAGCACCGTGTTTTATGTGGCCCTGATTGGCGCTGCGGGCTTTGCGGCGTTTTACGTTCAGCAGGCGGTGGATGAGATCCGGCAGATTGGCGCAAAGCACGAGGAGGGCGCGCGGAGAGGCGCAGAGCTGGGCGCCAAGATGGAGAGCGTCGTTCAACAGGTAGGAGCTGGAAACCCACATGAATGAATGGATGAGTGTGTGTTGAATGGGAAAAACACGACAGAAAAGCAGATATATATAATATTAAATGAACTCTAAATCAAAATATGAACAATTCCTTTAAAACCTGTGAAGAGTGACTGATGCTAAAAGCTTCAAAGTTTGAAAAGTACAAAAAAAAAATCAAATGTTTTCACTTGAATTTGAGCTTTGGTTTGCTCTTCCTTCCATTTTTAGTTCCAAATTCACCCCATATACATATATATATATTACAATGCATTCTCTAAAAATCCCTTAATCTTAATACAACATGGACACCTAAAGTTTTCTTTTATTAGTTTTCTTGTTCTGTGACAGTTTAAGCAATCATCTCACCCACCCCTTCCTCATTCCTCCCAACAGTCTATTATGTATAACCCACAGTGCAGAAATAATTAAAACAGCATTCAAAATGTGGCGCTACCAGTCTGATCTTCACTGACGAATGATGATTAGAGCTGACTCATGAAGTCATATTCATTCACAATGGAACATAGGAAACTAATCAAATGGAAACTTTACTTTATAAACAGATCTTCTTGAACATGATGGCAGCAATGAAGGTTGCAAGAAGTGCAGAAGAAACGACTAAAGGAGGATTTTAGAGAGGCTGAGTCTCTCAGAAGTGAAGTTGACCACTGGGTTGCCAGTTAGTGAAGAACTGTCTAAAATGTGGAACAATTTCAGTTCCTCAATAAAATAATGGGAAGAGATTGAACATAATCTGCAGTTCAACACATCAGAAGATGATAAAAATCTGTAGAAATCTCTGTGCTCTAAGGACAAAGCTGATATTTGAGCCGTCTGGCTGCTGTCTGTAAACTTCAGTTCAGACCTCGTGCACCGTGCAGAGAAGAGTGTGAACACCACCAGGAACACTTCCTTTCTAATTTGAATATGGACAGAGGCAAACTGTTACGTTATCAGAAATATTAAAATATTTTCTATGCTTCTATTCAGGCATTATTTTTTAGGGAAAGCCAGGGCCAAACCAAGGCATAAGCAAACTAAGCAGCTGCTTAGGGCGCTGAAGCCACTAGGGGGCGCCCTAAGTGGAATTTATTTATTTATTTATTTTAGTAACACAATTTCATTATAGGTTTTTTTTTTTTTTTTTTTTTTACAATAATATTTTTTAAATAATATTATATAGCATGTGTCAAACTCAAGCCCCGTGGGCCAAATCCAGCCCACCATAATCATTTCTATGGTTCTCTACACCCTAGAGGGCCACAGAAACAGAACTACAAAACTACAACTACAAGATGACAGTTGTGTGCTCCAATATCACTCTATCAGTCAAATCAGTTTTTATATTTATAATGCCAAATTACTCAAACATAAAACATTTAATTTTTTAGAAGCAGTCATTGAATGCGGATAGTCATATTTTACTAGTTTATATGTAGTTTTATCAATAAATTCTGTCATGTACGACCTTTTAGAGGACGTTCATGAGCTTGATGTGGCCCAAAATGTAAACGAGTTTGACGCCACTGGGATAATGTGAACAGGGCTGTTTGAGTTGCAACGAGTTAATGTTAGGAGGGTGAATGATCTGACTGTTGACTGCAGTAATCCACATTATTAGAAGAAACAGAGGGTCCCAAACCAAATTTCTCTCATAGCCTAAGGAGGCTTGGGCCGGCCCTTAGGGAAGGCCTTGCATATTTCAATAAAACAATGCTAAACCACAAACTGCATTCATTACAGCAAAATGGCTTTGGAGTTGAAGAGAACGGGTGTTGAAACGGTGCATCATGAAACAAAAAAAAAATAATAATAATAATAATAATAATCTAGAAAAGACTGTCAAACAGCTAAAATCTGACATCAGACCAGAAAGAGACAACTATCTAAAACCTCCAGCAGCTGGTTGTCTGTTTGTATTTAACAGAAGAAGGAAGCGTCACAGTGGTGAACATGGCTCTTGGAAACATTTAAGACGTGTCGCTGACATTAATTTCAAAAGAAGCTTCTTTTTGTTTTAAATGGCAAATCTTTTTTGTCAAGATAACAAATTTAGCTGGGCGATTAATTGTCTCAGAAATTATTGCGATAAACGATAATATTGTTTGAAATTTGATAATTCGTAATGTCAACTTTAAGAAAAAATGTTTCATGTAGTACCTTTTATTGACCACCGCATGGCAGTATAAGACTGTTTGAGACGAAGGATGGATAGTGAGGGAGTGAGCAGCGTGTCTCTTTAAGAAAACGGGAGGGAGGTCCCTTGACGTGACATGGACTGTCTCGCCTTCCCTTTTCCTGGTTCTCAAAATGGCGGCTGCTCGGTGTGGTTTAAGCTCTTTAGCATAGCATTTTTCACACGAAGCTTTTAATAAAAAACAGTAAAAACAAGTTCTCAGCTTCTTTTTGAAGAGAAAAACTTTTTACACAAAGGCACGAGTTCGACTGTGAATTTTGGCGCTTCGACAAGACGGGAGGTTTATTTCCCGAGGTCGGCCAGTTAGCTTAGCTCGTAGCTTAGCTTGTAGCTTAGCTGCTTTTATCGATTAAAAAAAAAAACACAGTTTTGGACGATTAAAACAAATTTTAAAGAGAAAAGAGAAAGGGAGATTGAGCCTTTTGTCATCCAGTGTCTTCAGAAAGAGAGACACGAAGAAACGATAAAGCCGATAAATGAAAATTAGGTTGAAAATTTTCATTTATGATGCGATTAATTGATTTATTGTTTATCGCGACAGGTCTATGGATTCCTATGTTTTTGTAATTGGGGTTGTACATTACAGCTGCTTTTTCATAAAGAGGATCATTATAAAGTTGACTTCAACACCACTCGTTTCTCCGTTTAATCCAGGTGGAGTCACTGAGGAGCAACGTGGACGGTTTGGAGTCGTCCCTGGGCATCACTCGGGTGGAGCTGGAGGCGGCTGTGACCCGGATGAAGAGGGCCGAGGTGGAGACGAGGAAGGTGGAGGAGGCGCTTCAGAGACTCCAGAACGATCTGCTCGGGGACCTCTCCGAGGGCATCAAGGAGGTGAAGGAGGCTCGGGAGAAGGACTTCTCCTCCCTGGAGACGACAGTGGAGGAGCGCTTGGCTGAGGTGAGTCGGTCCATCTCAGCCAGCGTGGCGGAGTTCGCTGCATCTCAGGGCGAAGCGCAGCGTCAACTGGCCGATCTCAAATCCCGCCTGGGCGTGGTCGAAGACCCCGCTCTCATCAAGCAGGAGCTGTCTGCCGTCGTCGACGCCGTAGCGGAAATCAAAACCACCAAGCAGGAGACGGACAGAACCGCCGACTCCCTCAGGGAGCAGATAGGCGCCGTGAGGGAGGAGCTGCAGACGCGCAACCAGGAAGTGGCCTCTCTGTCTCAGGAGGTCCAAACCGTGAGGTCGCTGGTGCAGGAGACCACCGGGACCCTGAAGCAGTCCCTGTCCGCAGCACAAACTGAAGTCCAGACGCTGAAAGACCAAAGCGGGATGTTCCAGAGCGGCTTGGAGCAGGTTAGCGATGCTCTTCGCGCTGTGGAGGAGAAAGCGACCGCAGCTGCGGCTCAGGCTCAGAGAAAATCCGAAGATCTCGCAGCCAGCGTTAAATTGTCGTCGGAGAGCGAAGGCTCGCTGTCTGCGTCGATATCAGACATCGGCAGCAAAGTCGAGTCTCTGTTCGCCAGATACGACGCGCACGAAAGCAGTGTGGCTGCACAGCTGGACGCCGTGAAGAGAGTCAAAACAGATCTGAAGCAGGAGCTGGAGGCCGTGAAGACCACGGTGGAGGAGCTGCTGTCTAACAACGCCGACGGAGCGTCCAAGGACAATCAGAGGGTGGAGGAGATGGAGAGGAGGCTCGCTGCTTTGAGGCCCGAGGAGCTGGACGAGCTAAAAGCAACCGTTGACGAGCTGAAGAACCAAGCAGCCAAGCTGGAAGTCCATGACCAGGACATTTCTGCCCTGAAGGAGGCGCTTCAGGGGACAGCACAGAAACTGGTTGAAGAGGAGCAAGAGGGAGCCAGGAGCAGCCTGGAGGAGCTGCGCTCCAATATAGCTGCTTTTAGCGAAACCCAGAGCGAGTTCACCAAGAAGCACTCCAACTGGGATCAGCTGGTGGAGGAGCTGGAGAGGAGACTCACGGCTCTGGAGGACAGGGTGTAGGTGGACTAAAGAGGGACGCAGGAGACATTACTGAGGCTGTTCCTGTCCTGGAGGAGCTACGGAAGACCACGCGGACACCTCCTAACTGAAAGACGAGGAGGGAGAACTTCAGTTGTGCAACGTCAGCTCAAACCAACAGGGCAATAATGAATCGCGCTTTTATTTTGAAAGAATTCCAAAAGCTTCTGACGCCAGGACAGAGCTGAACTGCTGATCTGTGAACCCACTGTTCTGCACTGCACTTGGGTCTTCTTCAGTTTTTTGTTACACTTAAATGTTTCTATGCAAAAACGCTTTATTATTTTTCCAAATGCAAAAAAAAAAAAAAAAAAAAATCAGCTGTTTCAAGCACTCCGTTTCTTCACTACGTCTGTTTTTTGTAGGAATAAAACTCTTGTGGACTCAAAGCTGTAAATAAATATGGGCGTGAACTTTGTGAGGAAATATTTTTTTGGTTTAGCGTTGGAGAAAAGTGGGTGGAAGAATAATTAAAAAGTTAAAACGAACAACAATCTGTCACAATAAAACTTGTTTTAAGCAACAGTTTGGTATTTGAGATTGTTGAACGTTGTTGTAGTAAAAACAAGACGACTCAGCTCTTTTTTTTTAATTTTTTTATAATTTATTAGAAAAGAAATGTCAAGCTGACATCCCACGGATGAGCTCGATCCGAGGAGTAAAATCTGTCCAATGTCAGACTGTGAGAACATACTGAGAACACTGGTCTTACTGGAACGTCACAGGTCACGTCTTTTACCCTACAACTCAGAATATTATCAGTGAGTCGTATTTTTAATGCACATTTTTAAACCCACGCTTGGCATTTAAAAAAAAAAAAAAAAATAGGTAATTTCCAGCTGTTCTGTAGAAATGGGTGTCACGTGCAGTGGCCGTTGTGAGCACTGAACAGGAACACGTCTGCATCGCCTGAAGACATTTAAAAAGGAAAGGCCGAGCATTCCTGGAGCGCACGCACATCGAGCGCCGCCTTCAAGGCCAGAGTTTTAAATAAAGTCATGAAATGATTAGAGTTGTGGCCATTTTGGTCAAACTGTGGACGTGTTCTGCTGGAACTTGTGCAACATGACAAGATCTAGCATGATCTGTTAGTACTATTCAGGGTGACTCAGTTACTACTAAACTTACCGTATTTTTTTTAACTACAAAGCGCATTAAGCGAAACAAAACATATTTATTCAACTCAATCACAGTAACTCACAATTGTTCAGTTGCATCGCGTAAAATTGGTTTGAGGTCAGTAAACACAACCAGAATACATAAGGCTGTCGATTTATTTGAAGAAAATTAAAGGATTTGAAGTGCGCCTTATAGACCAAAAAATATGGTAGCACATTATCTGTGAAGCTCACTTGAGTTACAAGCGACGTGTAGCTGCGGCGGCCATCTTGGATTGGCTTAACTCCACTAATTAGTTGCAGATGCACAATTAATTGAGTTTAAATAAAATCTAACGGGTGTTTTTGATACAGTAGTGGCTCGTTTATCACGCTGAAGACCCGCGATAAGTGAAAAACTGCGAAGTAGGAATAGTAGTATAAGTAGTGAGCAGTTTATTTTATTTATATATACTGTAGATATTAAGGCATTTTAAACCTTTTCCACACTCTTGCAATATTCAAAACAATGTTTCTAAACGCTCTAAAAGACACAGAACATCATTTCAGCTCCCTGCCTCCGCCGCTCTTTGCCACCTGCATGCGTTCTTGGCCACGCCCACTTCTCAGCTGTTTTTATGCAACATGGGCTAAATAGTTTTAAATAATTTCTTTTAAATAAAACGTCTTGCCGATCGTGCGGCTCATCCATCAATCAGCCAATTGTGTCACGTCCGCGCTCGTTTTTGAAAAACCGCGAGAAGTGCAAATCCACGATAAACGAACCGCGAAGTAGCGAGGGATTATTGTATTAACGTGCATGCAGATGAAACCATTTTCACCAGAGGGCAATATATTTTTAATATTAAAAGGCTGAAAGACATTGAACGCATCACCTCTTTTTTTAAACACCTATTCACAAATGCTAGTTCAATTAGGATTTTTTGCCTTTATTTTTTAAAATAAAAGTTCATAACAGTATGTTTTTAATAGTTTGTCGGGTGAACTGATGAGCTGAACACGTGTAAAACGTTTTATCTTCATGTTGGCGTGCGTGTGTCTTTAATAGCAGATAAATCCGATATTTCACTGACGTGTTTAGCGGTGACGCTTAAATCTCCCTCGACCGCGGTGAGATTTGACAAAGTCTGTCGAAGCTCGGCGAGTTCCTGCTTTCTCTTGGTGAGGTCTTCCGCTAATCGACCTATTCGAAGAGTCAAGTCGGACAACCGAGGCTCAAAGGCCCCGAAGTCTCTCTTGATGGACGCCACTTTGGGTTTGAGGTCGGCAGCAAACGTAACGGTCCTGATGAGACGAGCCCGGCCGCTCTCCATCTCCCTCAGCCGCTCCGAGATCTGCTCGTCCGCCGCCGCGAGCTCGGCGGCGCTCCCGCGAAGCTGCTCGACGGCCCGGGCGTTGCGTTCGGAGGCGGCGCGGAGGTTGGAGATGCGGTCGATGCTGCTGGTCAGCACGTCTCCGATGCGTCCCACCATGCTGCGCTCCACCTGAGCGGTCTTCTCTTCCAGCTCTCCCACCCGAGTCAGCAGAGAGTCCGACTCGGACTGCAGGCCGTCCATCCGGCGCATATCTGTCCTCACCGAGGACACCTGGAACCAACAAGAACATTTAGAAAACACAGTTTAAGAACTTATCCTACTAAATAAAGACAAAAAAAAGACGTTAGCAATCCGACAAACCTTATTAGCGAAGTCTTTAGTGATGGCCGAGGTGCGCTCTTCGATTTGCCCCACAGCATCCCTCAGTGAAGTCAAGCTGCCCTCCAGCTGTGATCGCTTCCCAGTCAAACCAGACGCCCACTCCTTCAGACGGCTCACTTCCTGCTTCAAACCCTCCACCTGAGGGTGCTGAGCCCCGCGCTGATCCTGGAGAACCTTCAACATCCGCTGGACCCCCTCACACTGAAACAGATTGGATGACGGAGCTGAACAGGTGAGGGTCACACTGATCCTCGGCGAGAAAGACGATTACGCAAGAGAATAAATATATTTATTAAAAAAAAGAAAAAGGTTTTATTTGAGAAACTGTTGAAATGCTTGACATGTTTTTAATCAAACTGGAATAAAATAAATACAAGAGAAACATCGATTTCAAATCAGACGGTGAAATCATCAGGAGGAAATCCAGGTTCATCTTCCTGCCACTGCTCTTCATCTTTCCACTCCTCTTCCTCCAAGATCTCGGCGTCCGCTTGGCTCTCGTCCGGGTTTCCCCTCAGCGCCGTGGCGAGCTCGCGGACGGCCTCCTTCACCACGGACAGCTCGTCCTTCATCTTCAGGATGCTGTTTTGAGCCTGCAGGGTGTCCAGCTCCTGCCGGATGTCGAGGATCTCGCTCAGCGCTTTCAGCATGCTGTCCTCGGTCCCGAACACCTGCAGCGTCACCTCCTCCAGCCTCTTCTCCGCCCCCATCAGATCGCCGCTCAGTTTCAATATGGAGCGCACGGCCTCCTCCACCTGGGGCAGGTGCTCGTCGCAGGCCTGCGCGCGGACAAGGTGCTCCTGGAGCTGAGCGCTCAGCTCCGCCTCCCTCCTGCGCAGGACGCCCATCTGCTCCTCCAGTTTGTGGACCTGCCTGGTGTTCCAGTCCAGCTGCTCCTGCGCCCTCTTGGCGTCGTCCTCCTCGGTGCGCTCCAGGACTCTGGCGTTCCTCTTGGTGCTGTCCTCCAGCTCTTCCAGCCGCACCGCCAGCGTCCGGGTCCTCTGCTCGGCCTCGTTCACGCGCTCCGTGGCTCCGGCGTGAGCCGCCCGCGCCTCGGCCTTGATGGCAGCAAGGTCCGAGGTGACGGCAGCCAGCCGCTCCTGCCACGCCTCCGTCACGTCCAGGAAGTGGGCGTTGACCGACTGCAGGTCGCGGGAGGCGGAGCTCTCGTCAGTCTGCATCGCTGCGATGGCAGCGTGGAGGGTGGAGATGTCCTGCTGGAGCCTTGTTGCCAAGGAGACGGTGGAGAGCGCCTCCTGGAGGTCGTCTTCGGACGCAGCGAGCTGCAGCCGCAACACAAAACAGGAGCGCTGTTTCTGTGGATCCTCTGAACTCAGTTTGAACACACAGCTCATGCATACGTCGTATTGGACCCCAAGTTAAATTAAGACGGTTAAAAGGGCTTCAAACATTATTTTCTACTACATTTTATGATTTCAAATGTTTTTATTGAAGTTAAAGCATTGATTTACTGCATTTTTAACTTTTGTTCCTATGAAATAAAGTAGCAAAAGTGACTTTTTTTTAAAGGAGTTAGAAATGCTTCCTCCTTGCTTTGTTTAAAGGCAGTAAAAGTTTTGATTATCCTAAACCACTCAAGAAAACAGTACACAACACTGTTCCTTTTACCCATAACTAGTATGGAAACACAATCACAATGTGGTTAAGGACAAAGAAATAAAAACAAATGTGAAAACTACACCTAAATTTAATGAAACAAACGAACATCCGGATAGGGCCCCTAGAAATAATTTTCTGTATAATTATTTGATACCAGGACGTTTTAATGTACCTCTTCATAATTAAATTCCCACTTTTATAGAAACCAAATAAATCAGACACCAAATTTTAAAATATACCAGTACGTTTGCAATGCACATAGTCAATGTTACGTTAAAATGTAAAGTACTGTACAGTACAGTCCTCAACAAGAACTAAATGTAAAGTACTGTACAGTACAGTCCTCAACAAGAACTACGAGATCACGCAAGATCTCGCGATATTTTAGGAAATCTTGCAGTTATGGTGAACTTGGCGTGCTTATACTGTGGCCGACCACTAGGGGGCACCACTCACACGCAGGAAGTTTTTTTTTTTTTTCAAATATGTAAAGGGGGGAAAAAATTACGATTATGCCAAATGTATTTTTAAAGTATGTTATTCAAAGTGTTAAGCATAATTTTGCTGTTATTTATGTGTAATGCCATAATAAATGTATGTTTATACTGTTTAAAAACGGCCTCCGTTTTACACAATGTGATGGGTTGCCAGTTGGGCTTTTCATAGAGCAGGATGCTTGTTTCTATCGCGACATCTGGCAACACTGATACCTTTTTAGACACTTGAACCATGTCTTCCTCCTTGTCCAGCAGGCTGGAAGTCCTTCCGTACAGAGTCTGGTACTTTTCCTCTATTAGAGAAAACCTCTGGTTCTGCTGCAGCACCACCCTGAAGCACAGGAGAACATTTACAGAGACGACGCTTTAAAATAAAAGTTTTTAATTTTACTGAAACTCACCAGCTCAGAACTCCGCAGGCTACAAGCGACAATAAGCACATTAAACTTTTCATGTCGGGACCAGAAGGGGTTTTAGTTGCAATATAGTGGTCCTCTGATTTCTCCTTTTCATCTTCACCCTTCGCAGACGAAGTTCCCGAAAGTTCATGGGTGTTTTGTTTATGAGTCTTCTTCCTCTGCTTCACTTCAGTGGGCATTTTTAACACGACAAGCCGCTGCTTGCTCCGCTGTTTTACGTCTTTTTAACTGGTTTTAAACAGGTCTAACAAAACAACGTGGCCAGCTGTTTGTTAAATCGCAAAATAACACAGAAAACCCGCTTCAGAAACAAGTTCATAATGATTCAAGCAACAAACAAACGCGATAAAAACTAACTTAGCTAAACCGCTACTCCATCTCCAGCGCTCTGGAAAATGGTACCTTCAAATGCGGATGGGAAAAGTTGGTAAATTTCACAACTACATACTGTATATGACAAACAAAACCGCAACGCTAAACATTAACACTTGTTAATAATGTCAGACATAACTAACTTAAACATAGATGGTGTAAACTAAGTTTAACTTTATACATTTGGCTAAGTGGTGCAGCTGAGCCACAGATTTAACTCTAAACATGCCGAATAGGCAAATGTCCGACCACATAGGTATGTCAGTAAACGCACCAGTCAGCCACGTAAGCGCCAGGATTTTTTTTTTTAAGTTTAAAACAACCCATTACTGTACCTACTTTTTAAACACTTATTGATAACAAAACACTTTATTAACTTATCAATAACATTAAAGATGTCACTGACAAGTGTGTACTTATTCAATTTGAAAACAGCTCAAAATAGTAATGTACAGTTATCTGTACAATATACAGTATTTATTTTTCCATTAACTTCCGATAAAACTAAAAGCTGAATGATTACTGGCAGAGCAAATGTTTGCATACATAATAACCAATGCAGACTTGTTTATTTGGACATAAGAGTTCAGGAACAAGCTGGTCATTTATCAAAATTTTACATACATACATCACAAATGGTCACTATCGATTCTATAAATCAGCAGTGTATTTTCTAATATTGCAATTCAAAGCTATATACAACTTTTGTATGTGGCTAATGATAGCCAACTTTAGCCGAAAGAAGAAAAAAAAAGGAATATTCCTCTTATATTCAGAATGTCTGTATATTGTATAGCACACTACAAAAGCGCATGCAGATTACACATAGATATTCTATCATGTAACATTGACAAACTCAGCAGAAGACAACTTGACAAAATGCACAGCGAACTTCGCATTACGGACTCAGTGGTAAACATTAAAACATGTAAAGCTAGAAAGTTTTAAATTTCTAATGCAATCAGCTGCATTGAAATGAAGGTGAGTGAATAAGGATCTCTGGATCTGAGGCAGTGATGGGGGTAAACAAATGTTTTGTCCATCAGGGATATACAACTTTACTTTGTCCTTTTTTAGTGTTTTAAAATTCAGTCCAACTCCTGTCCCAAACCATGTGGAGAATGGATTGGTCTGCAAAAATGTTTAGGAGGGCGTCAACGTATCATTGATATGAATCCCTGAATGCAGGTCCACAAAGCAGATTGGGTCAACTGGGGATTGTCCACATTAACAACTAGTCACAGAAGAAAAATCCTGCTTCATCAGCCATTACAAATATGCCTTCAGATTTAAACAATAAAAGGGTCAAATCTTGTAATTTCACCACAGCCTTCAACAAAAAGATTAACAGACACCTCTACACGTAATAAACTTATACATTGATAGTGAGACCATTAATATTTACCAGTTCTAAACGTCACAACTGCGGAAACAAATTAAATAGTGCAATGATCCTGCATAACACAGAGTCCTGGTGCAACAGCTTTTTATTTTTAAGAAATCGTCTAAAGCACATTTGCTCTTTGGTGTGAGAAGTTAGAGAATCTAAAACCAGCTCTGTTAACCTTACTGTAAAAAATAAAATAAAAGATTTAGTTCCAAAACAGTTTTTTCAAGTCCAATTTTCCTACTTTTGTACATTTTCCCACGTCTTTGAACAAATTTGATGCAACTTCAGCGTTTTTTGTCCATATCAACTTTGCATGAGCTAAAACAGCAGCTACTAAAAGTATAGAAGAGGTTCTGAACAAATGAAGCCATCGATTTTCAGTTTACAAAGCTTTTAGTTTGGAGAGGCACCAGCTCCCCAACGTGAGAAAAATAAAATGAATGGATAACTTTATATTCAATCAGAACAACATACTTGGTCCCTCGGGTACTGTATCAGCTTTTGGTCTAGTTTTTGAGGAGGAGCAAACCTAAGTGCACTTTGAGAACAGAAAGGACACTTTCAATTCTGTGTGAACGAACCTATGACACGACAACGTGTGCATGACGGACTACACGAACAAAAACTGAATCATCCGAATGCCCCTCCTGAACAACACCACTAAGTCTAAATATGTAAACCCCCAAACTTTAAAGTGTAGATATGATGCAAACCAAATACTTTTAAATCGAAATCTCCCTTCAAGTTGCTTCCAGGGAAAAATCCTTCCACTCGTTCATTTAAGTTGCACTCTTTAATGTATACACTTCAGCTGAAAGAAAGAAAAGGTTACACTGTGGTAAATCTGCAGACTTGCTGCGGGCCTCGATAAATCTTTCTCCCGTTTCTCCTCGACAGAGTGAAGTTCCCACATCCACACTGCGACTCAGGAGTTGTAGTGATCCTGAGAAGAAAGTAAAATACTAAATTAAAACCGACAAAGATGAACTTTATAAACGCCTCTAACAAAGACGATGCTGCTGATCAGCGTGCCGTGTTTCTAACCAACCTGAATCGTGTTAACTACTCCGCTCGCCATGACGGACAGCTTTCCTGCGACCGAGCGCACTCCGTGTTTGAGCTGCGACATGTCCGGAGCGCTGGGCAGGACGTTGCTCAGACGGTACGAACTCCCTGCTAGCACGAGACAAAACGGCGAGGCAGAAATCAAAACACTGGTTGTCGGGAAAGAACGTCTTAAAAAATACAGGCAAAGGAAGAGCAATTAATCATTCAACCTTTATTTATACAGTTAGTTCCCATTGAGCCTCAGGGACTCAATGGGAACTAGAGCACTAGAACAGAGCGGTACGTCAGTAGCATTTTTGCTAGCACGAGTGTATTGCGCCCCGCGCTACATCAATACCGACAGTTGTCTGGGGGGTGTGTGTGTGCTCAGCTCTGTTGCTTGTATAATGGCAGGGGAAACAATGAAGGCCAAAGGTGGTGAGTTGTCCATGGACACTCCAGAAAGTTCCAAAGTTCTGACAAGATGGTACAGTGTCTATCAGCCTCACAATTCTGATAAGCACACAAATGTCCTGGCGGGAGGGGGCAGGCAGAGCTTCTTAGTTTACATATCCTCCAGGAGCAATTTGAGATAAGTTGGCCTGTCCAAGGCCAGCGGGGAGGCCAAATTCAGATGAACAATTGTTTTGGGCATACAGACTCTACAGACATGTCTTCAGCTCTGTTGGTACACTCGGCAAACCCAAACAACCAGATCCGTGGACATTCTGACAGTCTGTGCTTAAATAATCCATTGAAAAAGTGATAAAAGACTCGATCTATTGCATTTTGTTTGCTTTTTTAATAAGCGTGGACATGACACAATTGGCTGATGATGGATGAGCCGTGTGATAGGCATGGAATTTTTTATTTAAAATAAATTGTTTTAAATCATTTAGCACCTTACTTGCACCTTTTTTTCCAGGATAAGCTTCCTCCTGCAGCTGATCAGCTGTTCTCCGTGCAAAGCGGAGAAGTGGGTGGCGAGGCCGCGAGCGCAGCCGAGGCAGAGAGCTGAGTTCACGACATTCTGTGCTCTTTTAGAGCGTTTAGAGTTTAGAAACTAAAACAAACTACTACTTAATATTCCTACTTTGTGATTTTTCACTTATCGCGGGTCTTCAGGGTATGGATCCCCTGAGATAAATAAGGGACTACTGCACAAATATATAAATAATTAATATGTAGAAGTTAAAGGCAGGTAAATTACAAGCTCTGTGTTGTTTTGTTGTGTCTTACCGGTTTGTTTCTTTGGATCATCAAACAGATCTGCTGAACTTATGGAGGAATTACCCGCAAATCTTTCCAGTCGGGTTTTGGCTTCATACTAGCAAATAAAAGTAAATAAATAAAAAATAGAAAATAAAATCTGAATGTCCAAATTACTATTCCTGTACAGTTTTTTGTATTTTTATCTGTGTAATATATTACTTCGGTGCCATCTGCGTACCTCAGAGTTCTCTTGTTTTCCAAAGTACATATCAGAGGAGATGGCTTTGACGTCATCCCCGAACTTTTTCCGAGCTTCTCCTGAATCCGAGACAGGTGCCGGCTCAGCTTTCCTCCTGGTTGTGGATCTGATGAAATAGATAAAATCTGATTTAGTAGCAAACTTCAAAAGTACCATTTTATTTTTGTCTTATTCTTTATTGCTTTATTTTGTTCAAACAATGACTTGATTTATTGTTGCCATTAGCATTCTTGGATTAAAAAAATAAAACTAAAATGTCTATAAACTATAGAACCTGCTCTGTGTTTCATATTTTAAGAAACACCCACACCATGCGTGTGACATGAGGAAGCTGTGTCGAGCTTTCCAAAACAAACTATCATTGCAGCGTCGTGCAAAAATAAAACCTAAAAAAAAAAAAAAAAAAAAAAAAAACACACCTGTCATCAAATGAAGACATGGAGGACATGAAGAAGTCTGGCTCTGGTTTCTTACTCTCCTTCATCCAACCGCCTCCATCACCGCTCTCACCCCATCGGAAGGAGAAACTGTCTGCAGGTTCTGGCTGGTCCTCAA
This sequence comes from Simpsonichthys santanae, assembly GCA_031762415.1. Taxonomy (NCBI): domain Eukaryota; kingdom Metazoa; phylum Chordata; class Actinopteri; order Cyprinodontiformes; family Rivulidae; genus Simpsonichthys; species Simpsonichthys santanae. The sequence continues at coordinate 13,760,745 of JARVLU010000646.1, forward strand.
ACCGAGACAAGACCCTAAAACAAGAATTACCACAGTGGAATATAAAATTACTTCAACATTAAATAAAACAGGTTCTATATTAGCACAACAACCTTTAGATTAAACACAGTAATACAGAGTATAAATTACCGTATTCTTCAGACTATAAGGTGCACTTAAAATCCTTTAATTTTCTCAAAAATTAACAGTGAGCCTTATAATCCAGAGCACCTTATGTATTAATTGTAGTTGTGTTTACTGACCTTGAACTGTTTTTATGTGGTTATTGTGAATGAGATGAATAAAGTTTCACTTATTTATTTTGTTTCGCTTAATGCACCTTATAATCCGGTGCGCCTTATAGTCTGAAAAATATGGTATAATAAAAACACAATTATATTCATAATACTTAAAAAATAATAATAATAAAACTGCAACCAATAAATATTGAATAGGGTGGATAATATGGACTGGACTTATTTACATCATTAACACTGTCCTGACAGAGTTTGTTCCTAAATTTATCAAATCATACAACTTTTAATAATAATTTATAACGGGGACAAATTTATTTTTGCTAGTGTTAGATCCTGAGTCATCCAGAACAAAACAAAACAACTTGATTTTGGTTCTGTAAAGGTGTTTTTTTTTCCCACCCAGCGAGTTATCTTAAATCCAAGCAGGAGACTAAGATGCTCTGTTATGAAGCTAAACCACATAAATTTTTATTTGGTGTCTTAAATATGCATGTCAGAATAATTCTGCAGTGAACGGCAAACCATTTCATTAAATTTTCATTTATAAAACCTTGAGCTAAAGGACCCTTCATCCTCATCTTCTTCAGGAAACCGTCGTCCTTTGGTAGTTTTGGCTCCAAGTGGACTTTCCTGCTGGATGGTGTGCATTTCTGACAAAACAGAGTGTGAAACCCCACTGCGGGCAGAGAGAAGACAGCAGCACGATGAGAGCAAAGACACAGAAACAAGAGCTAAATGGTGAACATGTCCTAATTTCATTTCATGTAAATCTTCATGTTTCTACCTCCTCATGCCGAGACCCATGCCCAGTCTCTCAGCTTGCTCCTTCTTCTTCCCCTCTAATCCCTTCAGCTTCTGCTCCTCCATCTTTCTCTGCTGCTCCAGCTCTTTGTAGGCCAGGCGCATGGACGGAACGCTGAGACAAAAAAAAAAGCAAAAAGAAAGATAAGAACAAAAAGACGCACAGATGACACAACTATAAATACTTTACAGTTGATAAAATACAGGAAGTGCGCTCACATGTTTTCCTCAGGTGTGACTTTCGTCTTCGCTGCAGAGCTCTCCTCGTTCTCCCTGAGCTTGTCGGCAGCTTGAGCCTTCTTCTCCAGCGCTGAGAAACTTTGGCTGCTTACCTTCTGAGCTCCCAGACCGCCTTTTTTAGAAGCCAACTACAGACAGATATCAGAAATCCTCACTTCTGTTTCAGACCACGACTTCTATTCAATATTTGGGATCAAGCCATCTTAGGGCTTCATACAGAAAAGTAAAACGAGTCTAAATTAAATTTAAATACCGGTACTCGTTTGGGCAGAGAATGCATCTACATGCATGTTTATTAACAAACCGTTTTCTTAGCTGCTGCAGGCTTCTTCTTGAGCAGAGATGCAGGCTCTGAAAAAAATAACATTAAAAACACGTTCACTTACATTACTTTTAAAGAATTATCGTTAAAAAAAAAATAATTTTCACAAACCTGGGTTTGCTTTTGGAGAAACACCAAGCATGTCTACACTTGGACCCTCCTCTAAATTTCCTGAAAAAGAAGTGAACGTTTAATTTAGTTAGCTTAAAACAAAACAACTGGTTTAAATCTTCACGCTAGATTATTTATTAGTAACGTACCATTTGGGTCTTCATTTGTCTCCTGAGCCACAGGCTTCTCGGATGTGGACGAGCTGAGATTCATTTTGTCTACGTTCAAATTATCAGGAGAAGCCTGGACAAAAATGAATAAATAAATGAAGTTACATCCCAAAAAATGATCAACATACATGTTGGACATGTGTACAACAAAGACCAATATCTTATAAATGTCAAATGCTGCAAAACGTAAAGTTGCTAGTTTTTCTATTATTAGTAAAGGATTTCCATTTTAGAAATCTAAACCCAAAAAAATAAAAGTATTTTTTCAAAAGACTGCACTGAGAATAAACTCCTAAGATTCTATCAAGATTATGAATAAAATTCAACCAATCAAGTAAAACACTGTTGTTGTTTATCATCGTAGCTGCTAGTGAAGGCTGCCGATTGGTCTGAATTTATTCTGCTGAATAACTGAATGGATATTTTATACATCCCTGAGGGACTTTTTAAATTTTTTTAATTGCAGCCATAAACTCATAGCTTAGAGCTCTTCAAGACGTCGTGTGATCAGAATCTCAAAAATCTCATAAGAAACATCTGACACCAAGTGAAAAAGATTTGGCCCTGAAAAAGACAGATGTCTGCAGAAATGTGTGCAACGCATGGATAAACACGCTCATTAATAAAAGCAATTATAATAAACATAACATCTGAAAGAATTACCGTATTTTTTTTTTTTTTTTTACTATAAGGCGCACTGGATTATTTATTAAAGGAAAATTAAAAGATTTTAAGTGTGTCTTAGTCAGAAAAATACGGTAAATCTAATTAAAAGGCTTATAAAATGTGTCCCGACTAATTATAACTAATAACACGCAGATGTAGTTGCTGTTTTTGACCCTAAAGCAGCACACTCCTGTACCTGTGAAATTGCGCTGAAGAAGTCCACCTGCTTGTCTTGAGGGGACGTTGGAGACAGAGGAGCCTGGCTATCGAGCCACAGCTGAGGAGACAAAAAGCGGCACAGCTGATTTACTGATGTGAACACTTTTACAGCTTAAGGAAGTCTGAGAAGCGAAGTGAAGCTTGTGTTTAATCTCTGAGCAACACATTTGCGTTACCTCAGTGCCATGGCGTCTGGTAGCTTGTGTGGCCAAGGTCTTTATCTTCTCCCTGTACAGCTGGGCAGCCCGGCTGTTATATTTGGCGTTAGCTGCGCTGGCTTGGCACCCATGTTGATTGAAAAATGCAATCTGTCACAAAAACAAAATTCAAACAGAAAGAAATTCACATTAACAAGTTTGTGATGTGCAGTCTTACAATTACAAACTGACAGCACCTAGACGTGTGGCCTGATACTCACCGCACTGGCATTGCCCCCAACCTGCATGCATCGGAGCTGGAACCATGACCAATTAAAGTCCAGCTCAGTGGACCTGAGGAACAGAACAGTCATGTAATACAGATGTTGGGACCAAAGCAAACTGCACCTCAGGTGGTGAATAAAAACCCTCAAAGAGCTGACTACAACAGGTAGGATATTAAATTTTAACCATTTTCCTTTTGCAGAAACTCAATGAACGGTCTCTTCAAAGTTGTTGGCACGCACAAAAAAAAACATGACCTCTAACTTAAAATCAGCAAAATAATACTGTTTTGTGTGACCTTGAGTCATCTACTCTGAGGCGACAGCAAGTCTTTGAGAAAATTGTGTTTAAGACTCTGCCGTATAACGTCAAGTCAATTTTATTTCTATAGCACAGTTAAAACAGATAAACTGTTATCAAGGTGTTAGACAAAACCCATCGGTTAATTAAGCAGCTTTAATTTCTGATACAGCAAATAAATACCTGCACAGTCATTTTGAAAATGAGACTCAGCTGTTCACCTACATCTCGAGTACAAAAAGTGTTCACAGTTTGGACAAATTTGATTTACATGACCAAAACTCCTCTCAGGACCAAGTGGACAAGAAACCCTGATGACCCTCAGGAGGGTAGGAGTGAGATTAACCTCCATGTGAGTTCAGCTCACAAACAGATCGCACACGGCTTAAAAGCCCTGTGTTTAAGTGAAACCAGAACCTTTCTGTTGGCTTTTAGATGTACGTATACACAAAAACAGCAGTCGTTTTTCCTCTGACGCCGAAGCGTTTAGAATCCACGTCTAAGTGGAAGTTCTATTTTATTTTATTTTTTTTTAATCGCCCGACATCTGTTCGTTTCATGCTCACGATGAACGGTTGAAGTCAATAGTGCTTCTGCGCGAAGACGAACAGCAGCAACAATAGGTGCGTTTCAGGGCGCTCAATGTTTTTAATTTCTCAGAGCTTCGGACAGGGACTATACAGGTGCTATACCATCTCTCACGTCCTGCAAATGCGAAAACACGGCAGTAAACGCTTTCAAGCTCGAGACTGAAGCGTCTGTGTGCACGCACGTGTTGTTGAAATACAAAAAAAAAAAAAAAAAAAAAAATTAAAAATCACAGTGCCAGCCAGTGACTCAGCGTACAAAATACCGGTATAGTGTCTAACTAGCAGCTGTGATCACAACATTTCCATGTGCACGCGCAACATTTTTACAACCAACAATATAAGCACTACAATGTGTCCAGATTGTTCACGTGTAAACGAGGTATAAAACTTTGGCACAGTGCAAACAGAACTGAAATCGTCTCTGGGAAGAGAAGCAAAGTGTCTTAAGTATCAAAAAAGAAGACAAGTTGCCTTTTTTTAAACACTCAGGCTCATTTTTAACACAAACATGTTCCCACTGAGATGAAAGTAAATCCTGATGGGCACTTTTGTTCAACAAGGATGCAACCCTGATAATCATCTGACCTTTCAGCTACATCCTCCTGTCTCACCTGATGAAGGACAGATGCACCCCCAAAGACCTGTGGGTCCCAGAGCAGTCTATGCAGAGGAACACACCGTAGGTGATGCTGGCCCAGCTGGGGTTTTTAGTTGCACAGTCAAAACAAACCTAAAAAGACCAGAGAGCAAAGCAAGATTAAAACCTTATCTGGATTCACACTTGATCAATAAAATAAAAAAAAAGTGAGTCAGCTCAACACATCAGCTGTGAGTCTGAAGTACATGAGAATTAGCAACCAGCTGTTAATAAACAGATTGAACTTTTGCCCAGTTCGTTCAGAAACAAGCTGCAAACCATTATTATTCAGGGTGTGACGTTTTATTATTTACTTTACACAAAGTAAGGATTGAGCCTGAACAAACATGGCTGTATAAACTGTTAAAAAAAAAAAAAAAAAGGTAAAACAGTCTCGAGTTGTTCAAAAATTGTCTACTTTGCAACCATGGCGTAGTTGAGTCGTTTCAACATGCCCGACTTGTTTTCAAAAACACCATATTAAAGCATATAATTCGGTTTAAGCGTAAACTAGCTTAAGTGCGACGTGTCAGCTTTGACCCAGTTGACTTCCTTGTTAAAGACACCGAACCGTCCGTGAAGCCAAACAACAAACCTTGTTTGTAGGAACGGAGCGAAGCCGCTTAAAAATCGCCGAAATGTCCTGTTTGCTGGGTTCGGCCATTGTTCTGCCACTCGGTCGAGAAAAACCTGTGTTATGGAGACGAATGGCATCCAGAGCTTCGTGTTTTTCCTAATAACAGTCGAATGCGACACGTCAGTAGGAGAACGTCAGACTCTCACTCTGATTGGCTAGAAATGACCCGTGGTCATGTCATTGTAGAACAGGCTGCTGGGTAATGTAGTTTATCTTGACATCGAGCGTTTCACGCTTTCATTCGTCTGAAAATCTGATTTAAATAATTAGATGTAAATATACACATCTTCTAGTGACAGTACTATATGGATTAAAATTTTAATGACAATTATTTCATTGTCTAAAACTAATGCAATTTTATTTTCTTAAAAAACGCATAGGACAAAACTAAATAAAACCATTTTATAGCAAATGTAGACATTTATTTTAGATTATGGTTTACTTCACAGGGGGAAGTAAACCATGAACGTAAAGTAAATGTGCTTTCTAATTCAATAAAAATATAGTCATGCATATATTATTCACCATATTCAAAGCACTGTAATGCTACTTGAATTGATAGGTGACTTATCTGTGCTGCTGATTATCCATGCTGCTGATCTCTTCCCTTTATGCTGCTGTATTCACACCCATGATCACTGGACTCATGTTCGGGCTGTTGTTTAATATACAGGTACTGCATATTATTTTATATTATACTGTATATTATTGTCATACATTACATTGTAGCATACATTTGAGCTCTTTTGGCATAAATCTTAGTGTGTAAATATATATATATATATATATTGTGTATATACAGTATACACATACTGTATATA
>JARVLU010000646.1:13804610-13824490 GCA_031762415.1 Simpsonichthys santanae
TATGATTTGGTGGATTATAATATTCTGTTAGTAATGTATAAAGCTCAGAATTCTACATTACCTCCGAACATTCAAACACTTTCTGTAAAAAGGAAAAGTTGCTATAATTTAAAGGGTACAGACATTTTTTTAAAACCTCAGTACAGAACCAGTTTAAAGGGTCGGTCTACTTTAATGCAAGGAATAAGTCTTTGGAATGGTTTGGAAAACGATTTAAAAAGAGTAAAGTCGGTCTCTATATTCAAGAAATTGATTAAGACTGAATTGTTGAAAAGATAAATATAAATTTTAGTTAATAAGAAATGTTCTAGAAAAGTGAATTGATGATGAATCAACATGTTGTTGTATAATTAATAGATGATTGTTGTTTGATTTAATTATTTGAACTGATTTGTTTTATAAGAAGGGGCAGATATGATAAGACTTTTTTTTCTTCTGTTACCTTTCATTTTAGTTTTTTTTTCTATCTATGTGATTTGTAATTATTTTTCTTGTTTTAAATCTGAAATGAATAAATAAATAAATACATAATAAAAAGTAATTAGAAAAAGATTAAATGCTTCATTTGATATTTTCAGGCTCAACATAAATTACAGATACTTGATTTACTTGTTGCATTTGAATCTCTAGTTTGTTGTATCCATTGTCACCAAAAAAATAAAATAAAATAAGGTACCCAGTATTTATAAAAGATGAATTGTACCCTTCTTTCCTAACACTACTGCTCTGTTGAGAATTGTTGGAGATGATTTTCTACCCACCAGTAGAAATTCCAGTCCTCGCTCTCTGTTACTTGAATCCAGTCCCTTTTTTCAAAGTTGTTGATGAGCACAGATTTCTCAATATCTGTCACCCACTTCACCTTACCCGCCATGGTGCCTCCCACTGAGGAGGAGCACAAAACCACAGACAGAACAGCAGATAAGCAAACAGCAGCAATGCTCTTGGTCATATTTCTCAAACTGCACTCTGTTACCTTGCACCGAAGCATTCAGGATCGCCCCTAAGCTTTATAACCGGTCTGCTACCTGCATCAGCTGGTCTCACTGTCTGCTTTAGAAGGATGCTGAATCCTCCCCGGACTGCTCCCGCTGCAGAGACATGGCGGCCATCATCGTCCAAACATGCACTCCTGACTGACGTTAAAGCAGTTTGTTAGCTTCGCCCAGAGCGAGAAAACACACCGCGGCCATGCTAGCTGTTTTAGCTGTAGCCACCGGAGACAACGCCCAGGACGGTCAAACTACAACGAAACAAGTCTGTGCCATTAAAACCTAATAAAAAAAATTAAAAAAAATTTATAACGTGTCATATATATATATAAAGAAAATATTTGACCAGGAAATGTAAAAAAAAAAAAAAAAAACTGAAATTTCGTTGAGTGGTTAGCCTGGTTCTTCCGGGAAAATAACATAGCAACCGAGGACGCGGTGACGTCAGAGCAGCGTGTAATTACCAAGCATCGCCAGCAGGGGGAAGCATCGGACTGGCTGTTGAATATTTGAACGTTTCACGTCACATATGGCGGCGCTGTTCTTAACATGTCCAGTCCGTGGGTTCGCTAACCGGCCTTTTCTCGTTTTACAACAACAAAGACTTTTGCAACGAATGCATAACTTCCTAAATATTAAATCGTGTTGAAAAACGTTTTATTCCACCGACATCTGTATTGAAAGTCGTGTTTATCGAGGCTCTATCGCCCCCTGGTGGTCACTGTCTACCAGGTGATGTTTGTATAGGCGTGGCTTCAAACTGTATTTTACCTGAGAACAAGATTAAGGACGCTGCTGTGAGTACAAGCTTGTTCACATTATTAATTTCAGTTTATCACGACTTTTTAGCGTTAACCATAATGTTTTTGTATCTATTACAGGGCGGCGTCTTCTTTAATCCACACAAAAGGTAGTTTTACTTTCTTTTTCACTCTTCATGCACCTGTTTACTGTCAGGGTGGGAGACTCATCCTGTTCGATTAATGGGAACCAAAATACAAATTTAACAGAATTTAACAGTATAATACACATGTTGATGTTAAAATGTGTTATAATAGCAGGCTCTATCCAGTATGTGTTTTCTTCCAAACGACCTTTGTTTGCTTTGGGTCAGAGGGATGACTTCATCTTTTTGTTATGACAATAAAGAAAAGTGATGTGGGCTTTTATTACACGAGCTGATGCCTCAAATGTCCACATTGGTTGTTTTTTGAGGTGTTTAAAGTAAGAGCTAGATTTTAAGGTGCTTTCCTTCAAATATTTGTCAACAAAATATTCAAATATTAAACTCAAATATTATAATATCAAATACTTGTCAAAACTGAAAAGCATTAAAGCAATTAATTTATTTGCAAGGTTGTCTGGCTGTCAGAAACTGCAAAAATAAATAATTAAAACTGAAGCTTTTTGGAAGATTATTTGTAGCATGTGTGTTTTTATTCCTTGTTAGTGTGGCCGTTTGGTTGATTTGAGTTATGGAAATGTGACATTTGCATGAAAGGGACGTGAGTACAACAGGGATGATCTCAGGTCAGGTGCACAGAGGAGGGTACAAACCTCCAAATAGAGTCGATCACGTTTTGATTATAGTCATAAAGGCAAATTAGAGCGACAGTTTTATCATAAAAAAAAGTCCCAAACCATAAGGAAGTGAATTAAAGTGGACATGAAAAGATGATGTCATCTTCAGATCTGTTTTTTTTTTTTAACCTGGACTTTCTCCCTGGTAACACAAGCGCCGCCTATCCTGGTCACGCGATCCGATGTTTACACAAGCTGTTTGTGAACGTTAGAGATAATGCAGAATCGCGCTGCGTAGTGAAGTCGCCTACTAACATGACAACTTTCCGTATTGATGCGCTTCTCAGAAACTCACAATGGTGGAGCAAACGAGACGCTCAAGTCATGTGGTGACGCTCCAGGCTGGACCTGGGCAGGCGGACGCCAGCGACCCGTTTGACATGAACTCCAGGTACAGTTTCACATGTCCACAACAAAACAGCTATTGTGTCCCTGCTAAACACACAAGGGACGCGCGTATTCCCAACAACAAACAGTCCAAATCGTCGTCTGTCCCACTAAAGCGAACACATTCCTGTGTGTTCCTGCTTCAGGATCAGGGGTGCGGCTGCGAGGGTCATTGGTCGTCACCTGGCTGTGATCGGAGACCAGTTGGACCGGGAGTGGGCCGGGAGAGATCCAAACCAGCCACCGACTCCTCTCCACCTGCTGAGACCTGCCCAGTCTCTGACGCAAACCATCTACTGGTACGAAGACTCCTCTTTGAACCGAAACAGTCTTAGATCCTTGTGTTTGGTGTCTGTAAACTGGAACGGTGTCTTTGCAGGGATGTCCACAGTCAGCTTTGGGGCGTTCAGGGTCTGTTTGCTGCGCTGAAGACCTGGGTCGTGAGCTCTGTGCCTGGGCAGGGGAACCTCCGAGCCAAGGCCCTGACAGCCTGGGTAACTCTCTAATCTTCATGATCTTTGCTGCAAAGCCTCTGAAACATGTTTGGGAATGAAGAAAAACCATCTTCCCAATTTTTTTTTTAATTGAGAAACGTCATTCTGGGAGCTCGTTGCTACGGGTCCCCATACAAGCGGTGCGAGAGATTGGTTCACATTGTCGGCAGTAAGTCGGAGCCTTTCATTGTAGTACTTGAGACCGGTCTCAAGACCACTTTTAGATGGTCTTAGTCTCGTCTCGGCCACCTTGAGGACTTGGGATTTTATTTCAAGACCAGTCAAGACCACAGCTGTGGAAATATCACTAAATAGCCAGAATATAGTCCAGTTTATTTGTCAACATCTTTTATTTTTATTGGATGCAAAACATACTGGTTCAAATCTAATAAGTATTTAACGTGACTCATTGTTAAATACATTTTTTTTGTTACAGCTACTCCCAGGGTTGCCAGATTGGGTGGTTTACTACTAATTGGGTGGTTTTCATTCTGATTTTGCTGGGAACTCTGGGAAGATTTTTATTGGATTGTTGCGTTTTGCCACATATCGTTAAATTAACTTGGCTTGTACTGATGTGTGTTCATGTTCAAACACTAAATATAACAATATACAGTAATGACTGGGTGGATTTTTATGTGATGTGGAGGTTAACAGATTTTGGGGCTGGAAAACCTTGACTATCTGGCAACACTGGACTCCAAGAAAATGAGAAGTGATTGTCTTGGCGCAGGAGATGTCTGCCATATGTTATAAAATTTGGTTATTTAAAGAAGAACAAAGAATATACTTGTAACTAATATCCATTTATGTAACTTTTTAGGTGTATGTCTATTTTATTGAAACCACTGTGCAACTACAGGTATATACTGTATGGTTGTCCTTGGTCTTGAGTTTGAACTTCTGAAGATTGTTGCCAGTTTTTTTTAACGCTTGGCATGTGATGAAACTGCTTCCAGTTTAACAGTTGTGTAATTTTATTGTTGAATCACATGAAGTTGGGCCACTGGATCTCTGATTTCTTTATGTAGCTTTGACTATTTAAAAAAGCTGATCTATTCATTCAGAAGCAAAAACTTAAAGTTGCAGTATGTAACTTTTATTTTAAAAATTATAATCAATTACAGTATTTGATTTTATTTGAGGTCTTGGTCTCGGTGGTCTTGAACACCACACTACTTCATCGTGGGAGTTGGACTCTGCCACGGCTGCTCGTTGTCACTGATTCTGTTCATTGAACATTTTTGGCCAGTTTCACCTCTGCCCATCTTTACTTCACAGAAACTCAGCTTCTTATAAAAGATTTTAGTCCCGAGCCCAACTCTTTGCATCTTCCTGTATCACATAATCATGAGAAAAATAATGTAACTTGTTTTTTTGTTGTTGTTGTAATTTTCCAGGAGTCCAGCTTCAAACCAGTGTCCTGCCCTGGCTGGACTGGAGGAGCTCTTGCGATCGCGGCGCTGGCTGCAGCCGGCATTTTGGGTGCGCTGTGGATGGAAGAGAGCGCCTAACGAGGCCACGAGCAATCCTTTTTATACGTTTGAAAATAATTATCGCTGATTTGGTTTCCGCTCTGTAGTCATGACTTCTCTTGTTTCATATAAACGGTTTTAACGAGCCGACGGTGACTGTGGACAACTCCCCGGGCGACGCGAAAGGAAACGGACATCAGAAAACTGAAGCTGGGAGTTGGTTAAATCAGATTTACAGTGTTGCCTGTAAGGTTTGCCAAAGTTTTGTAGCAGTGGTTGGTTCACCGTTGTATTACTTTCAACATAACCTGGACTGGACTGTTGCTGGCCTGCAGTCTTTTGTAGTTTCTTACTGGTTTAAGAGGCCAAGATTTTTTTTACGAATGACATGTAGCTTTGCTTATGACAAAAGACGGGAGCTGGACTTTCTGTTGCAGATTTGAGAAAACTTTTTTCATGCAAATAAACTCCAAAATGACAATCGTTGACTGCCTTGTTTAATTAAAAAAAAACATACACTCGAGATTGAACGAAACCAGTTTAGTCTATTTTTCCGTATTTCCTGATTCTTCGTCATCCCTCCTCGTTCGCGGCGACGTCCACAGCGTTATATTTTAGGAAGGCCTTCCTGTTGCACTTCTGAAGCGTGGTGCCCAGCTGCTTCCCAGGCCCAAGCTCGTACGTTTGAGGGAAGCTCTCCCCTTGCGACCTCTCGAAGATCTCGTGCAGCGTTTGCTCCCACTTTACAGGCGACACCAGCTGCTGTGCCAGTCTTTTGCGCACGTGGCTTGCGTTCATGTAGCGTTTGCCGTCCACGTTGGAGTAGACGCTGATCTCAGGACGTCGCACCTGGATGGCAACATTAAAAAAAAATCAATTATTAGGCTCATCCACAGGGACTTACACTGACTAAATACCTAAAAGGATCAATTTGTGTACTAATACTTTTCCACAAATACTGCATGTGAAGTAACAAGCTTTTATTTTTCTTTCTGTAAAAAAAAAAAAAAAACAACGGATTGTTTCAGGGTCCTTTAAAGCAGAATAAGATTGAGCTTTCCATTTTCTCAACAACAAAAAAATGGGGATAAATTAAACGCTTAAGCTTTGAAATACAGAAGTCCCTCGCTACTCTGCGGTTCGTTGCTCACAGTTTTTCAAAATAAGACTGGACAAGACACACGACTGACGGATGAGCTGCATGATGGGCATGACATTTTTATTCAAAATAAATTATTTTAAATTATTTTGCACCTTTGTGCAGCGCACACTGCAGGATAAACTTCCTGCTGCAGCTGATCAGCTGTTCTCCATGCATGATCAGCAGCTGTTCACTGCATAGCGGAGAAGTGGGCGTGGCCAAGAGCGCTTGCAGGTTGCTAAGAGCAGAGGAGGCAGGGAGCTGAAATCATGACGTGCTGTGCTCTTTTAGTGTTTAGAATATTTCAAGAGTGTGGGAAGGGTTTTAAAAATATATATAAATAAACAACTACTTACTACCTGTACTTGTACTACTATTCCTACTTAGTGGTTTTTCACTTATTGCGGGTCTTCAGGGTACGGATCCCCTACAATAAACGAGGGACTACTCTAATGCATATCACTAGCTGCCTTTAATGTCAAAGTTTTAACCAAAGATCTGCTCATGATGATGAGTTAGCAAAGCCAGAAAATAATTTTTATGAGCCATTTCAAACAATACTGAGATCTCACGTGATGTATTGGAGTACGTGCAGAGGATCTTGGCCAATTTTAGCTAAATATCTCTAAAATTAACTAAATAATAGCTATTTTGTGTTTTCTAAGACTACTTAGCTGTGGCAACCACCTTGAACGAGGTTGACTCCAAACAATCAGTTGTAGATGTACACATACAGCTTTTATTTTCATTCAACATTTATTTATACAGTACAGGTTAATCCCACTGAGCCTCGGGGACTCATTTACAAGAGAGACCTGAAAATTTAAAACCCATCCTGTGGCTCAGAGAGCATTTTACAAACACTGAGGCAAAACGTTGTCTTTGCTAGCACACCATAAACATTAAAAAGTGAAATTCAGGAAAAACAACAGATGGGTTTCCATCATGAAATCATGGCTGACTGACCTCCACCTGCCTGAGCGCGTCTCTGAGGGGCTCAACAGCCGATGCCATCAGCTCGGTGTGGAAAGCACCGCTGACCAGCACAGGTTTGGTCCTCGAGAACTGTAGTTGCCGCGAGTTCTGCTGGAGGAAGTTCAGAGCCTGGGAACACAACGCAGCTCTGATGAAAACCGGTACCGCAAAAACACAGAACTAAACTTTGGAGCTCTGCCATTCACGCTCCTCACCTGCTGGTGTCCTGCAATGACCCTGCCATCAGGGAATAAATAGCTGGCCACAGAACAAACAGGCTCCTGAACCCCCTGACTCCTGCAGTGCTCTTTAGCCTGCAGGCAGGCATATTTATAGTGAGCCTGAGGTCTGCCGATGACTGACAGCATCCCACTGGGAACCAGTTTAGAGGCTTCCTGCATGGCCTCTGCACGGACCTTCACTGCATACAGAGCTAGAACCAAAAAAAATAAAGAGAATAAGAATTGTTTACTATACTGTGGAAAACTCACCCATGCTAAAACCCTCACAGCTGCAAGAAAATGAAACACGAGCAATCCTTATTTTTTGTGCCATTTAACCACAACTGGGGAAAAAATGGTGTCCTGTTTACCTTCTGAGAAGTTCATGGCACCTGAGAACACAAGAGCAGCAAATTCGCCAACGCTGAAACCTGCAGCAGCGACACATGTCTCAATGGCCTGTGGACAGAGATGTACAGCAACAACAATGAGATGTCAAAATTCATAAACTTCACAAAAACATTTTAAACCAAACAAAAAAATAATAATAATTGGGTGTTCTTTCTTTTAAATTTTAAATATCTCTATTTTAATTAATAATAAATTAAATACAAGAGTTTTAAACATTTTTTTTAAAAAATGCACTTCTTCACAAATTTAGAAATTAAATAAGCAAATTTATCAATCACTACTAGATCCTTACACTGAACTGCTCCTGGTCAAATACAAAAGTCAACAATTTACAAAAAAAGTAGCAATAAACCTGTTTAGGTTTAATGGGAACAGTGCAACTAAACTTGTTCTTGAGTGTTCTATTCTTTGACAGATGCTCAGAGGTCTGACAAATCAAATACCCAATACTGTATTTATCTAAGAAATTACTGTATAGTTCTTTCAAGATAGCAATATTTAAAATTCTTATGTAATCACAAGGATTAATAAGCCAAATTTTGACTTATAATTAGCCCTAATTAGTTTTAGTTCACATTTACTATAAAATACATTATGAACTGCTATGCAAGTAAATAACATTATTTTATCTAAGTTGACTTACTTTTTACTTTGTACTCTGAATAAGACTTCAAATTAATTTAGAGAAAAAACAGGTATAATATTTAAACTAGATGAAAGATTTATAATGTAAATGATAAAAACTATAACACTTTATAGAGGATGGAATAACTAATTGCTGTTCATTTCCTTTCAAAGTTATTTAAGCAGCTCGTTGAGACCTTTGGGTTTTCATGCTGCAGCTTCTCCACCGCAGCCAGGGAGGTGACAAACACGGCCGGCTGACAGTAAACCGTTTTCTGCAGGTCCTCTTCGGGTCCCTCCAGGCACAGAGACAGCAGGTCGTAACCGAGGATCTTCTGCGCTGCGGAGAACATTTCGCTCACGTTGGGGTACTTCAGGAGCCCCCTGGCCATGCCCACAAACTGGGTGCCCTGCCCCGGGAAAAAGAACACGGAGCGGGCGCTGGGGTCTTTTCTTGGTCTGCGCTTTGGCTCGGCATGAAGCTCAACGTCCGGAGGAGAGTCCGAAGAAATGGGCTGCTGTGTGGACAGTCTCCGGCTAACAGAGACCAAAGACTTGACCTTCCCTCTGGAGGCTGCTGCCATGCTAATAGACATTGATGCTAACATGAGCTAACGCCGCTTAACAAAGTATCTACGGGACAAAACAGACAGACCTTTAGTTCGCCCGGAAAACAATTCAGTAAAAAAAAATAAAAAATAAAAAAACAACTTTAATTTATTCCAAACCAGACTCTGTTTTCCATTCGGCATGATAAGTCAATACAAGTCTCCATGTTGCTTGAAGAAATGTCGTGTTTGTTTCCGGTTGAAAGTAAAGCGCCTTTTCAGGAAGCAGCGCCCCCTCTGGCCACAGCCGGTCATCGGTCGGAAATGGTTAAAATTAATACAGTACAGTACAGTACTGTACTGTAAATGTATTTGCAGTTAATAAAAATAAAACAATTTAAAAGTTCCTTACAAGATGAGCTAACTTTTTTTTTTTTCATTTAAAATATAAAAAAATTTAAGACATTTTGAATTGTTTCAATTTTTTATTTGAAACAGTATGTATTAAAAATATATTTTTTTGTTTATAGAATAAAACATAAAATGTATTTTTTTTAATTTAAATAAGAAATAATTTTTATTTCATTATTATAATATTACAATTCCTAATAAAAAGTATTATCCTTGTTTTTTTTCTCTGAACAGCTTCAACAATCTTTAATCCTAATGCAATCTTATTTTTTTATTCTACCCTTCTACATTATACTTTATTCCATGTCTTATGAAACTATTATTCCTAGAATATTTAAAAAATTGGAAACGTGAACATGTTGTCCGTGTTCTTTTGTAAAATAAAATAAAAAAAAACTAAATAAATAAATGACCTCAAGAACAACAAAAAATGTATACAATTTTTAAATACAATTATGAAAAAGTATTTATATTGGCTATATCTGGAGAATAATTAGTCAGGCTTCACTGCAGTTTTGTAAAATAATATATACTATATATATATTCAGTATATAATGGAAAACAAGACAACTGTCCTCCATCCTTTTTGTTTAAAAATCTGATAAAGGCACAAAAAGAGCTAAATAAGTTAGCTAAAAAATACATTTTGACCTTAATTTTTGCAAATGAGTGACATAATCCTGACATTTTATTATTTATCATTAAACTTTATTGCATAAAAATGTAAATTACCTAACCAAACATGTTTTAATCCTTTATTTGATTTTAGTTCTTAAGAACATTCCACATGTTGGCACAATTCAAAAATATAAATAAACTTTTTGTCTTGAAAGTCTCACAAACAGATTATTTCTTTTATTCCTTTGGAACGTTTATGCGAGTCGTCCTTTCGTTGATTTTTACTGTGATTAACACGTTTCTCAGTAAAACCTTCAAATCCGGTTTGCAGTATTTTCGGGGCGGGTGCCGTTGATACATTTTTAGAAATATACTGTAATTTGCTGCTTTTCTAATGTTTTGAGGTAATTTACTGTAAAGTACAATAAATCCCTAGCAGTCTGATTCATCAGACAGGTGTGTGGCCTCCATCTGCTCCTCCAGACTCTCTTCATCTCTTCGTGTCCGGCTGTGACGATGATCTCTTATCTTATATTTAGAGATGAACTCGGTGCTGGCCAACGCCTCCTCTTTTTTGGGACAAATGCTTTGTGACAGAAGGCGACTTTCCAAACGCTCTAGAAAAGAGAGAGAAAATAAATCAATCAAACTTCACCTGCAGACCAACACATTTCTGTCAGGTCATCTGGATGGTCTCTTTTTTATTTTTATTTTATTTGTTGAGACATTTCGTCCTTCATCCATAGGACTTCATCAGTCCGAGGAGCCACAACAAACTGAGTCACAAGCAGCGCACTCCCATAGTGGACCAACCAGTTTGTTGGTGATAAAATAGTTTCTGGGGCCCTCCCTCTCCCCAGTTGACTCCTCTGAGGCAGCCATAGCCAAAGTGGTTCAAAACATCAAAGTTCATGCTCAGTCATCCAGGTAGAAAATCCAACAAAGTTCAGTCAGGTCATCTGGACGTGTTTTTTTTTTTTTTTTTTTTTTTTTGTGGAGACGTTTCATCCTTCATCCACAGAACTTCATCAGTCTGAGGAGCCTCACCAAACTGAACCACTTTGGCTATGGCTGCAATGGAGTCGACAGGGGAGAGGGTGGGCCCCAGAAACCATCTTATCATCAGCAAACTGGTTGGTCCACTATGTGGGTTTGATGCTTGCGGGACTCAGTTTGTTATGGCTCTTTGGACTGATGAAGTCCTTTGGATAAATAAAAAAAAAAGTCCAGATGACCTGACTGAACTTTGTCGGATTTTCCACCTGGATTACATGAACTTTGATACACATACACACTTTGTAACTCAGTAAAATTGTATCAGATGTAGATGAATCCAACCACAAGTAAAGACAAAGTTCTCTGCTCTTAGCTCAACATCTGTAAAACTGACAGCTGTTAGCCATTCTTGGTGTTTAATGAAACTTTCTGAGAGGCGCAGTACATTAAATCTAAATCTATAATATGAGAAAAGTTCTGTTCCTGTCTCAGACAGAGCAAAGGCGCTCTCTGCACCTGCAGGCGTGATGGGCGTCATCAGGCGGTTCAGCTGGACGTTCCAGTGGCGGACATGCTGAGTGGCGTTTCTCAGCCTCTCCTGCATCTCCTGGAAACCAAACGAGCAGCCGCATCAGGTAACGTTCGAACAAACCTCACCTGCAACGCTGCGGTTTGTTCGTCACCTCGAGGTGCTGGTGGCTCCTCTGACGAGACGCCTGCAGATGCTGTAGCTCCAACGAGGCGGAGTAGAGGGCAGACGGGGTTCCGCCTGCTCGTCCGTTTGAGGCCTCCTGTCTCTGCAGGAGCTTCTGCTGCTCCTGGAGGAGCAGAAACTGCTTCCTCTTCTCCTCCTCGGCCTCCAACAACCTGAGGAAAGGATGGAGGAGAAGGACGTTCACGCCAGAGTTTTAGAGGACCGTGTTCCGACGAGATGTTTTGGCCTTCAGCAGTGGGCGACAGTAGGTTCGAATCAACGTGACCTCTCCAGCTCCTGTCTGGCCCGCTCCTCCTCCAGCCGAGCTTGGATCTCCATGTTGAGGGCGGCCTCCAGTTTCTGCTGCGTCATCTCCAACTCCTGGATCCTTATCTTCTGCTGCTCAGCTCGCCTCTCCTTCTTCTGCATCTCGGCCTCCATGCTTTCTCTCAGCTGGAACACAAGCACAGCCGATGAGTGGGAAGAACGTTCCCAAATCACCTTTTTTCCAGGAATGCCGTGACCTCGGGTAAACAGAGTTTTTATAAACCCGTCAGGTCTGAGTCAGCGAGCTGGAGGCTACGATCTGTTTCAGAAGAACTCAAAATAAATGTTGTCATCTGGAAATACCATTTCAGCCTCTTTCAGCTGCCTCTCCAGCTCCATCTGCACCTCCTTTTGTCTCCTCCTCTCCCTCTCTTCTGCCTCTCGCCGGCGAATTTCTAATTCTCGAGCGTGCTGTAAAAAGCACCACTGTGTCGTTCAGAAAACGTCTTTTTGATTTTAATGGTGTAAAACAATAAACTCTGAGTTCAGCTCTCACCTGGATGATGTTTTCAATCTCTAAATCCTGTCTGTCTTTCTCCGTCCTCTCCATCTCTTGGACGTTGGAGTCGTCCGATTGGCTGCTCCGGCTGCTGCCGCTGCTCCGGGCGCTCCGGCTGCGTTCGCGGGAGCTTTGATCCCGCTGGACCCGTCTCTTCAGTTTGAGTTCTTGATGAAGGGAGGACTTCCCCTCACGTTGGAGACGGAAGGCATTTTGAAGAGCTGAAGAGACAACAAACCACACACGCTAACAGATAAATGCCAATGCTGCAGTCCTGCAATGCTGAGGTTGCGGGTTCGAGCCCAGGCTGCATCAGGAAGGGAATCCAGTGTAAAACAATTGCCAAATCTTTCATGCGAATTTGCTCGCTGTGGTAACAGCTGAAGAAGGGAGCAGCCAAAAGAAACTTACCTTTTAGCTAATTTTGTCTTTTAGCTAGCATGTTGCTACTTTTGTCTTTTTTTTCATTCATTCAACATTTATGTAAACAGATAAGTCACAACGAGCCTCGAAGACTCATTTACAAGTGAGACCTGTTTGGACAGACAGTAAAAGTGGTGAAAAATGACACATAGGGTTTGGAGACAAAAAATATATATACTGTATCCTAACACGCTCTTAATCTTTGGTTGAAGGTCAACAGCATGATAATGAAAAAAAATCTCGCACACTAGCGCATAATGACATTGACATTACGCAGGAGGGGGGAACGCAAGGATGGTGAGAAGTCCAGAGACAACACACAGAGCCACTGCAGAGTTCAGATAAAATCACTCAGTTCAAATAGCTCCCTCTGGGCAGATCCGGACACTCTCAGTGTGTGCCGAGGACGACCAAGGACGAATCCAGAGAGTTCTGAAATGATGACAGAATGCTTATTCAGCTGCGCCCCTCTGAAAAGTCCATGGAAATTCCTCAGTAGGAGGGGAGGGCAGATCTTCAGGTTTACAAAACTTCCAGGCATGTTAAGATAAGCTGACCTGTCAAGGCCAGTCAGGAAGCCGAATCCAGATAAACACGATTGTTTTGGGGACAAGCAGAACTTTAATGACATTAACCTTGAGTCTGTGTCAGTCCACTCAGTTCCAAAACGTCCAAATTAAATGGCCATACCAATGGACTGTGCCTGAGAATAATCCCTGAGATCTGATCCATCCTGCCAAAAAAATTTGAGTCTGGGCGCTCGAGGCACGAATCAAGCATATAAGGCATATATGTCAAACTCAAGGCCCGGAGGCCAAATTTGGCCCTCGTTGACATCTTAACAGGCCCCCAAGATGATATAATAAATGTAAAATACTTTTTTCACTTGAATTTTTTCAGTAATGTTTGATTATGATGTCAAAAGTGCAACAGAGCACGTCAAAAGAGACCAATCAAATACTTGCTGAGGAACCTGTGACCAAGAAAAGATGTTGGGTACCTAACTTGAAATAATGTAGATTCTGAAACTGGCCCTTGGTTTGAAAAAGGTTTTAATTTTGGCCCCGTTTTGTGAGTTTGACATCCCTGATATAAGGCAAGCAGCCTGATCGAGTCTAAATTTGCTGCCGACGACTTCCTTGACTGTAGATAAACTAGGAACCAGCTGAATCCAAAAAGCAGGAACCAGTTATCGTAAATCCAATTATAGATGCGTCCTTAAAATCCACAAATGACAGCAGAGACATCATCAAGTCTTCCAAGTCAATGAGATATCCAGCTGTGTGTGTCCCAACAGGGCAAATTGGCTCACCTAAAGTCTATCTTCTCTTTGAAGAAATGTTATCAATTGTGTTGAGGGACCAACTGATCAAATCCAAATCCATAAATTAGGATTTGGAAGATTTGTAGAAGAGAGGCTCTAAGTGGTTTCACAGACAGGACAGAGCAAAGCAAAGCAAAGAGGAAGAGGAGGAGAAGGTGTCCGCCTTTGACAAGAGCAAGTGTTGAATTTTAGCTAGCACTTTGCTACATGTGTCTTTTAACTAGCACTTAAGATTTTTGTTATTTAGCTTATTTAGCTTTTTGTTCATTTCACTTTTTTTTGTTTTTTAGCTTGTATTTTGCTACTTTTATATTTTAGCCAGAATTTATTTTCTTTTGTTGTTGTTTTTTAGGAGCATTTAGCATTTTTGTATTTTTAGCTAGCATTTCATTATTATAATCATTTGGGCTAGAATTTAGATCCTTTTAGCTTTTTTTTGTTAGTGCACTATTTCTTTTCGTTTGAACTTATCAGCTTCGTCTTTTTTTTTTTAGCTAATCGCATCAGCGCTCAGCCTTCACGCTGTATTTTTGCAGTAAATGCACGTTTCTCTGACTATTTTAGGCAGGTTGAGCTCATTTGAAGATCATATATACATCAGCCCACACCTTGTGTCCACTCCACCTTCTGCCTCTGGTCAGACGCACTCATCTCGTAGGTCTTGTTGTGTGTTTTCACACAGAACAAACAACGTTTCCCCTCCCTATCTGGAATGGCCTGAAATAGAAAAACCAAAGCTGTAAAAGTGTTTGACCCACACTCTGGGCGGGTCATAGCCACTTCCTCACCAACCTCTACGACGCAGCTCTTGTCCAGCTGGATTTCCCCTTTCTTGTCCTTCAGGTCCTCGCTGACATAGTAAGCCATGGCGGAGGGCTTCAGCACGAACCAGCGCTCGGTCCAGTTCCTTCGCACGTGCCCCTTTTTCCACATGTAACCCTGCAAAAGCAGGAGCAAACCGGACGTCAAGCGAAGAACAAACAACGTCACGGGAGCAAACTAATTTCTCAAGTGGCCCACCCTCTTGAGGACGTTGTGATACATCTCCAGAAACACCTCATCCAGAGCCAAGCTGAAGGCCTCGGGGCTAGTGTTCTTCAGGAGCCGACCTGTATTCATGTGTTCCAGAAAGGTCCAAACAGACATCCCTTCTTCTAGCACCGTGGGATCCTGGGTTACAAGGTCCTCTAAGGGCTTCCCATCCCACTCCTGGCTCATGGCTGTGGAGATTTTTTTCAGGAGATACTCCACCTTTATGACAATAAATTATGAGGAGAAATACCAAACTCTGTAAAACTGAGAGTACGACTAACATCATGGTTTTTCAAGGGGATTCTACTGAGTTGAGCGCACAAAAGAAGTTGATTTTTATCTCTAGCTTACAGGAAACCAAGAATCTTATGGAGGAAGTGCAGGAAGGAAGAGCCTCATAACTTACTTACTTGCACTAACATTTCTTTGGGGTTAAAAAAATGTGAGGCCGCCGAACTGTCAGAACAGAAGCTGCTTTTATGTCCAGCATGTAACCGAGTCTTAGCAGAGCGTTTCATCCATCTGAATTATTTGATCATCTTTACTTCAACTCAAATTGTGCAACACTTCCTCTGTGTCTTTGCTTACCGACTCTGCTTATTAAATCTAGATTTTGATGCCAGCACAAAGCTCAAAGTATGAGTGGAGAATGACTCCTAGCTACTACCATGTCAATTTTTAATCAATACCTGTAAAACTGACTGCTTTATAGCTGTGTTGATGTTTCCTATGGTTGATTAGCAGCCATATTTAACTAGATGAAGACAAAAAAAAAGCCAATCTGTTGTACTGTAGTACTATTTGGCTCCTAAAATATAAAATATTTCTCAATGCAAGTTTAAAAAGAAGTGAAGTCATAATTTCTGGTGAATAACGCTAAAATATATAAGTGCACGAAGGCAGAAAATTAGTGTTAGGCTGCATGACTAACTCCTATAAAGCCTCGTGCTTTAAAAAAAAAAAGCATTGCAAGTCAACGGTGTCAATCGCCGCATCCACCTTTGAATCTCAAAAGTGTTAAACACAAATAGAAACCTAACAATGACATCACGTACAGTAAGACCACATAAACGTCTTGTGGTCAGATTATTCCATGTTTCACAATAGAATCTAAACTCTTCAAACATACAAATCTCTCAATGACCAAGCTCCATTTTTTAGTAAAGATCCTTTGTTTTCCCCAAACAGAGCACTTCGCTCTCGTACTGCAGGTTTACCTGTGGTTCCTAGAGTTTCTCAAAGCACAGGTGCATCTCAAACATCAAAATATCATTCTGGACTTCAAGCAACGTGGATTCTGGACCTCTCCACTCTTCCGCCAGACTCTGTGACCTTGATTTCTAAATGTCATACTAAATTTACATTCATCTGAAAAGAGGACATTGGACCACTGAGCAACAGTCCAGTTCTTCTCCTCAGCAGGTAAGATGCTTCCGACCTTGTCTCTGGTTCAGGAGTGGCTCGACTTGAGGAATGAGACGTTTGTAGCTCGTGTCTAGGAGTTGAGCTGATTCGGATGTGACACCAGGAGTTTACAATATTGAACCGCTTCACAGTCTTCTCATTTTCCGAGACGCTCAATTTTGGTTTTTCATTATATCAGAATCAGAATCAACTTTATTGTCATTGCACAGTGACAGTACATTCCAGTACAGCCGTCCAGCAAGGGTAGATGGAAATGCACGGAGGCTGCTGCTTCGTGTGAACCACTGCCCTTATCACTTAGATAAGAAAAAAGAATAAAAACATGAGGAAAGAAGGTATAAAAAACTCTCACACTGTGTCCTTGACATACAGGACACAGTGTGAGGTAGCAAAAAATACCTCAGCGTTAGCAACATAGAGAAACATAATACATTTTGAGGAAGCCGACAAAGGCGGTGAGATTGTCCAACCAGAAAGTTCCATAGTCCTGATAAAGATGGCACAGTGTCTATCAGCCGGTGCAGCTCTGATAAGGGTCCACAGATGTTCTCTGGGGGCAGCACAGCTTCATTATTTACATACCCTCCAGGAGCAATTTCAGATAAGTTGGCCTATCCAGTGGGGAGCCAGTTTCATATAAACAACAATTGTTTTGGGAAAGGACGACTACAGGTACTTATTTCCAGACTGCCTTCATTGTTTCTGCTGGTACACTCAATGGTGAATCCAAACAGCCAGATTTGTGGTCGTTCCACTGGATCATGCTTGTAGCCTTCTCCAAAGTCAATTCCTTCATGCCAGTGAGTCCTATCATCTGAGTCTGAGCGCTCAAAGCACGGTGCAATCCTTTACATAAGGCAGGCGGCCTCACCACTGCCAAAACTGCTGCCGTCGTCTTCCTAATGTGTCGATATCCCAGTGACCCGCTGATTCCAAAAAGCAGAAACCCTGTTATTGTAAATCCAATTGTTACACATCTTCAGTATCCTCAACGGACAACACATCATCTTCCATACGCCCCAGGAATCCACGACATATCCAGCTGCGTGTGTCCCTTCAGGGCATGAGGGCTCTCCTGCACCCTGTCTTCTCGTCGAGAACATTTTATCTATTGCGTTGAGAGACCAGCCGACCAGATCCATAATAATTTACGATTGGGAAGATGTGTAAAGAGAGGCTCTGAGATTCATAGGACAAGAGCAAAAGCAGGAGGGAGGCAGGAGAGGGAAATAAAGCGTCCGTCTTCATCGAGAGCAGGAAAAAATAAAAACATTTGTGAGCCATACTCATGAAACTACAAGAAATAAAGGATTGAGATATTTCACTCTATGTCTAATGAATGAGCTTCACTTTCTGAAATGACTGACAAAAAAAATGGAACTACAGTATTTCACAAAATTCAGATTTTTTTAGATGCACCTGTAGAACAGGAGAAAGATCTTTCAATTATCAGGCTCCTCTCTTGTAGAACCAACTTCCAGTTTCTGTCCGTGAGGTTACCTTATCTACTTTCAAGGCCAGACTTAAGATTTTCCTTTTTTTTTTGATAAATCCTATAGACAGGGTTGACTTGGGTTTCCTGAGCTGTTAGCTGCTACAGGCTTAGACTGCTGGAGGACAAGCTTCTTTCCTGTCCTCTAAAACTCCAGCCAGTCAGGGTGGATGGTCATCCATCATCTGCTGGAGGTTTCTTCCTGTTAAAAGTGAGTCGTTTCTTTCCACTGTCGCCAACAGGCTGCTCAGGAAAGGAGAGTGACAGATTGATATTTTCAAAAATGGCTATAACGCTGATATTTTTAAAGATTTTGATCTAAAATTTGGTGTGGCAGTAGATGAGGCTGATCTCCAACACAGAATCTGATTGTGAACAGGAACTTGGTTTAACATTTTCCCCATCAATTCAAATCTGTTTGAATGTTTGAAATATAAATAAAATGAGAACTTCTCAGCAACCTCCTGTGTCGACTGCAGTTAGTCAAATCTTGAGCACAAACTCTTCCTCGGCAGGTTTTACCTCCTCTGTGATCATCACCAGTGGGTAGTGGTCCTCAGACAGGAGGTTGAATAAACAGAACAGCTTAAAGCAGTTTCTCTCCGACAGCAGCGACTCGCGCCGCGACCCACTGAAGTTCTTCTTCATGGTCATCATCCAGCACAGGTCGTCGAACTTCTCTTTGTCAAACATCCCCTCTTTTACCTGGAAATACAAAAAAAAAAAACTTTCCAGTTGACTGAAACTGAACATTAGCTGCATTAAACCAACGTCATCCGGCAGTGACTGACTCAAATCTTGATTCACAAGTTGATTTCTACGTCACATCAAAATATTTATAACAGAATTCTCAAACTTTCCATTAAAATAATAAAGATTTTCAGCCAAAATGACAAAAGTCTTTATACACATACCGTATATACAATTACCAAGTTTAATGCTCTTTTTTTAACACTTGGTTTTTTTTAACTAAACAGTGTGGTCAACATAAATAAAATATATATTTAATTTAAAATAACAAAATTAATTAAAGGATTTTTTTTTAATGATAAGGTTCAAGAGGTACCATTAACAAATTAAGATCAAAATAATGTAAAACCAACACTATAGCAGCTTATTTAAAATTTTCAATTTCAAAACAGCAAAAGTAAGAAAATTGTACGTGACTTTTAAGAGCATTTAAGATTTTTATAAATACGACAAGAAATGATGGAAAACATTTGAGATGCAGATACGCAAACAAAAAAACTGTTAGAAAAGAGCCATAAATTCACATTTCTGCTCTCGTTTATGGAAGCCCTCATTTTTGATGCATCACTTTTTTTAGTGAGTTATTATGAAAACAATAACGCAGTAACTCAAGCTTGCAGAAAGTTTTATAGAAATAACTACAAAATAAGACTGGAATTTGAAGTTATCCACAAAAACGTGCACTATTTACGTGTCATGACTGAATGCAGCTGAATAGTTAACCAAGTTTTTGCTCCAAAATAGTGCTAGATGCTGTAAATACATGTTTAGAAACTTTGTGTTAGTACTTTTAAGAACTGCAGTTACAAAACATAAAATCTGTAATCTTGCAGATTTTTTTAAACCCTCCATGTGTCACACAAGCTGCAGAACTTATTTAGTTATTTTGGCTGTCAAACAGTCAGAAATGACTGTGTTCATCTGCTCATACAAACTCATGTTCGTGCTGCTGTTTGGAGTACTGTAATGTTATTCTATGATATTATTGCTTAGTGTATTTTTAGTTGGTGTTTTTCTTAGTTCACATCTTAGATCTTAGT
>JARVLU010000646.1:13824590-13840241 GCA_031762415.1 Simpsonichthys santanae
CCCTGTGTACATAATTTCGTTTCATCACATGTACCACATGTGGTGCAAATTACAATAAAGATTCTCTGACTCTGACTCAGAAATCATCATATGAGTGAAAATGTAGCTCCATCTTGTAAAATATGTCAGAAAATGTTAAATTACTCTGAGTTCCGGTCCTGGACAACAATTTAAATGATAAAAGGCATAAATAAAACCAACAACAGCACCAGATGTTAAAAATAATCAGACAAACCTGACTGAAAACATCTGTCTGGCGTCGTTTTTAAGCCCAAACTTTACCTTGTTCAGGATGTACTTGTTGAGGTAGGGCATGTAGCCATGGTTGGAAACGGGCCCATCATCATCATCCTGAAAGTGCTCCTCCAGGGCCACGGGATCATGAGGGATGTTCAGCACCGTATACAGGTTGTGCGAAAGCACCTGCGGGGAGGAGAAAGACTTTTTTTAAAGGTGCCATGGACTGGTGGCACACTCCCATGTTTCTTCATCAGCCCACAGGCAGACACAGACAAGCACAGGCATCTTTGTCCTGTGAGGCTCAGCATGTCAGGACAGCTGCCCGCCTCACAGCTGGATTCCTCTGAGCAGCAGGGACATGTGGGGGGATGGAGGAGAAAGCTCAAAACTAGAAAAATGAAGAAGAAGAAAAAAAGCTTCTTCTTCCTTTAAACAACTCCAGAGCCTGTGTTTGTTTAGCCACAGGAAAAGGTTGGACTTTGAGCTGAGCTGCCTCAGTGTGAGCAACTGGTCCGCGTCACCAAAACAGCAGCACTTCTACTGAAAATCATAAAATAATAATAATAATAATTAAAAAAAATGACTATGAACTCCCCTGCTTACCTTCAGCTGCGACTTGGACACTTTCCCGCACCTCTCCACGTCCAGCGACGTGAAAGCGTACCAGATGGACTTGAGGAGTTCAGACTTCAGGTCCATTCTTGAGTTTTGTCGTTACTTCCTTTGCGCGCAGAGCTTTTCATGTCCGAGCGGCTTTTTACGCAGCGGCGGAGCGCGCGGCGCAGCTCCAGTGATCTGCGCGCACAGCAGACCCAGAAGCCGTCGGATGTAGGGCAGACTTAAAGAGGCGGAGAGTAGAGATAACACATGTTTAATTAAAGGCCCAGCGTTTCCGTGAGGGGTGCTTGTCGCCCGCCATTCTATTAATGCCAGAGTTTTGGACGCATTTGGAGAAATGACGGAGTTACAGCAGGTTTGGGTCAACTTTAAACGAAATCTCGCGTGATCTGCGCTTGGAAGCGTGTTGGGAATAGCTCTCATCTACTACCTAACCAGACCAAAACATTGCTCCCTTCCTGGCTTATGTTGATTAGCTGTGGCGGCCATCTTGGCTTGGGGTGACTCCAAAAATCCACCCAATGGTTTATGACACATTTTGCTAACAATCCATCCATCCATCCATCCATCCATCCATCCATGCAGGCCTGGTGGGTATTATTATTATAAAGTTTATACATTTTTTAACAAAACAAAACTATAAGAAATACAACCACAAATAAAATGAAAGAAAAATTCTTATACCTGCCACTTAAAAAAAAAATTCAAACAATAATTATCTTCAAATAACAAAAACAAAATAAATAACTCCTTCCCGAGCAACAATTCGTACAAATGCACATTAAGCTTCTTCTTCTTTTCTTTTTTTTTTAATAAATCAACTCATCATTCTCTTAAACACATTAATCTGGAATGTTTAACATCACACTCCAGATTATTCCATAAGCTAATTCCTTGGATTGAAGTAGACTGTTCCTTCAAACTAGTTCTAAATTTAGGTTTCACAACTATATCTATCCCCTTAAGATTATAACAATATATCAAAATATCAAGTACATAATGGAAAAAAAAAAAGCCAGGAGAAATAAACTCATATTATTATTATTTTGTGACTTTTAATAATTTTAATTGCTTTTTATTACCTGACTGTATGATTGTTTGTACAGCACTTTGGTCCTGTGGGTGTTTTAAAGTGCTCTATAACTCTTCATCACTTTAAAAAAAACAACAACGTGAACTAAATCAGGACAAAAGTCAAGTGTTTTGGACTCCTATCCAAACAGCAGGATGTAAAATCAGCAATGTGCAAAAAAATAAATAAAAAGTTAGTGATCTGTGTGATCAGATTTGTGACCCCAGCAGAACGTTGACACTCAGCCTGAGGCCACGTTTGATTTAAACCAGGAAATGCTCAGAGACATTTTCACCCAGTTCTGAATGTGACGCTTCATCTTCTTTGGGATCTGCGAATAAATAACTACAACTATGTGATGAAATTTAACCTCTTTGTGGAGATATGATAAATAGTCCATACTGAGGTTTTATTTTAAACTTTGTCCCACACAAAATATGCTTTTCAAGCAAACCATAAAGCCCCGTTGTGCTTTATTTTCAAGCGTTCCTCATGAACCTTCATCTTATGTGCAGTGAAACATCTACAGCGGAGCTAAACCTGGGAATAAGTAGGTCAAACATGGACCGTGTGACCAGACGAGCCATGCTGGAGCATAATGTAGGCTAATCAATGCAATATATAGATCATGAAAGTGGCTGTTTAGAGGCCACAGCACAACGCCTGTTAAAATAGTAAGAAAAACTCTGCAAAATAAAGACAAAAATCTATTTTATTTCTTGTTTCTGTGTCATGAAGAGATGAGTTTCCACCTTTTATTCTTTCCTTTATGTGCCGATCTAATCGCTGCTGTCTCAGGTGCAAGCTGCACTTCACGTCAGAGGTTCTGATGACGACTGCAGAATTTACAACTCGCTTCCACCCTTAAAACAAAGATGCTTTTTTAATGTTTTTGGACATTTATAATAAAAAACACATTCAAATCAAAGTGATACTTTGCAACTTTGTTTATTAGCGGCATCAAGGATGACCAAAGGGGCACCTGCTGCATGTTATTTTTCTTTTTACAGTGTTGCTTCCATCTAGACATTTTATACGTTGCACATTTCCATTCCCAGAGTCGAATCGATGCGCTGGAATGAAGCAAAGATTTTTCGTTTACACTTGACATCTATGGTTTACAGTCTCAATCATGCTGCTGATAATAGGAACAGTAGATTACACAATACATTAATGAAAGTGAAATTTATTGTACACAATGCAGTCGAGATCTAAGCTAAATAAACAACATGATGGAGATGAATCTATATTTTTTTACATTCATTAGGAGCATGAGTGGATTTTTTCGGTTGTATGTAGCCACAAATAAGAAAAACAAAATGCTAATTTGATGCTAAACCTTTCTGTTTCATGCGGTGGTGGGTTTCACATAAACATGCTATGTAAGTTAACCACTTCCCATGTCAGATTATCTGACGACACAGCAACATCTAAAAAAAAAAAATCAGTTTGAATGCTGTTAAAATGTCTACAGAGTCAAAGCTACAGCAGGCAGGTTTATATACAGCGTAAAATACAAGCTGGCTCTTTTTTTCTTATTAGGTGATGGGATCTTTGTTAACAGGAAAACTAAATGACGCAGAGACAAACACGAGCCAGACTAAATATCCACAAAGGAAAATAGTCCTGGGGAACAATCTACTGCAGGTCGAGCTGCACGAATGTAAGACAAGTCCTTAAGTACTTTTTAAATTCAAAGAGGAGCTTATTAACTTGTGATTTAAAAAAAAAAAAAAAAAAAGATTAAACTAAAACAGCTGGACTTTTATTCTGAAGCTGCAGATGTTTCGCTTCCCATCCAGGAGGTTTCATTCAAACACACAGAAGAGCTGCTCTCCAGTGTTGAAGTCATGCGTCTGTGGAGATGTTGCTTCACTACAGAGGTCTGAACGTTCCTCACTGCAACGAACTGAAAACACGACACGTGGAAAAAAATCCTCCCGCGCGAGAAACAAAACATCTGCAGCCTCAGAACACAAGTCCAGATGTTTTTATCGATCACGACCTGGACGACCGAGAGTCTTCACCAGCTTGTTAACTTGTGCTTTAAGTTGACGCTGCTCTTTCATCGTCCAACTAACTAATTTAGTCCAAGTTTTTTTATATCGCGCACATGCAAACGTTCGAACCGCCTGTTGTTCACTTGGATGTGAAGAGACGATTGTCAGATGAGTAAATATCAAGTCAAGAAAGCTGACGTTTAACTATACAGGTTTAAAATTTGTTGTGTATTTTAAGGAGACTAAACTCTTTTGTTTTGCCAAAATATACTGTATTCTAATTAAATCCAGACTGAAGAATCTATTAAGTTTGATTGATGGGTCAGAACTTAGGTGATAAAACCCAACCAGTTCTGTTGTGAACCATCAAAGGCAATCGTCCCATGTGGAGCTAAACTGAAGTCCAAAGGAAACCATAATTGACCAACATGGCTCATCCAACTGTGCCAATTGGCTTCATCTGGTCAAATTTCTGTATATATTTCCAAATTTCCCTCAACAATCAAGAGATTTTTGCTGTTTAGTCCTGAAGACTAGTTGTAACAATTTCCAAAAGGCTCCCTCTTTACTGTTAGTGAATATGACATAACGTTTACTTCCAGACGCAAACATCCCCAACCCCACTTTCACTTGTATTCCTGTCGTCAATGAAAGAAGACTCTGTCATTGCCCGTCAGTGCGCTACTACACGTCCATGCTGCCTGGGCGCCAGTTTGTTGGCTAGAAGACAAGCGAGGGCGATGCCTCCAATCTGTGTGAAGGCCAACCCCAACACGGTGGCAGCGATGTGGAAGACGTTGTCGTTGACCAGGCTGAAGACCTTGCGGAAGCAGCCGTGGGGGTGGATTCCCGCAGCGGCTACCCCTTCGCTGTCATCCGAGAGCAGAGGCCGATTCCTGCAGCCCTTTCGCCTCACGCAGCAGCTGTCTGGAAGGGACACGGCGGTGCCGTTTTCCGCAGGAATGAACGTCATGTGCTGGATGGCCCAATCGGAAGAGAGCCAGTCGCGCCATCCCTCGGCGCCGCAACACTCCAGTGCCCTCTGCAAGCTGTCTAGAGCGTCGGCGCGGCCTTCGTCCTCCGTGTAGCCCGCCACGGCTCGCAGGAGGCCGCTGCGAAACCCTCCGGCAATGTCTTCGCGGTAGAAGAGGCCCGAGAGTCCGGCCGCCAACCCGGCTACAAGAGTGGCAAGCTGAAAGAAGCCATAGGCCCTCAGCAGGCAGGGCAGGTTCGCAGCCACCCCGAGGCACCCCAGGAACCCCCAAGCTGTGACGGCAGCACCCGTAGCCAGGAGGATGAGCGGCGCGTTGGGGTAGCGATTGGCCGACAACGTCATGTAGTCCGCCAAGGAGATCTGAGCCCAGACGCCCAGGGTGAAGATAGCCAAACCGGCTGCCCAGAAGAGGCAGCTGAAGGCAAGGAGACCCAGACGCAGCAGGTGCATGACTCCCACTGGGCGACAGCAGGGCGGGGCGGCACCCACCGGCGGAGGAGCGGGGCGCGCCAGGGAGGCCTCCGAGCCCACGGACAAGGAAAGACGCTGCTGCTGGAGGTGGAGCTCCTCCTTTTGCTCCTGGTGAGTAGGAAGCAGGTAGCCAGGGATGGCAGAAGGTCGACGAGGAAGAGGAGGTGGCGTCAGCAGGTTGACGCCCAGCGGAGAGGAAAGTCGTCGTACAGCTAGCTGCTCGCGCTCCCACTCCAAAGCTCGCCTGGTGGGGCTCGGCCGGGCTGACAGCGAGTCGTACGACAGTGCAGAGCTCATGGTCCCGGCTCCGGCTTTATCTACTCCCTTCTCCCTCATCTTACACACCCCTCTTTTGTCCTCCCACCTCTATCAGAGCCTTCACTCCAGTCTTCCTGCAACACACACACCTCCTTCCTCTTCTTTATGGCTGGTTATTAATCCGCCACCAGGAACCGGACTGTAAATCACAGTAATGGACCCCGCGTTGTGTGTTTATCAGCATCCACAGCTGCTCGGTTTACCCCTTTATTTGGAATTTCGTTTCCAGCTGCATGGCCACCAAAAGCTTCGAATCCCTCCGCTGATCGTCACATCTGGTCATCCGTGCGCTCGGCGCTGCCCCTCGGAGTGGTCAGGTGATTGCAGGCGTAGAATAAACCAATGGACATCTCTCATTGTGGGGGAGGAATCCCTTTGAGTTTATTGTTATATCTAAAAAGGCTGCAGAGAATTCGAACAAAACCCCAACGTCTCCTTTTAATCACTTTAGGGCAAATTTATTACGTTTTTTACTAAAGCGTCAGTGAATTGTTACAATTACATAAATAATTCATGGCAAAGATTACTGGAGACTTGGTTGCTTATTAAAATGAAGAAAAAAAAAACACTTGAAATTAATTAACTAAAGCATTAAATATAATTTTGAAAATAAAAACAATTGCTGGTTTTAAGAATTAGAGTAACCTTTTATTAGAAATTTTACTGTGTTCTTTAATAACAATGATAAGACTATATATGTTCGACATTCTGCTGTTTTTTTATTTATTTATTATTGCGAAAATAAATAATGAAGAATTAAAATAATGTTTTAGCTTGAAACACTACAACGTCTTGGAATTGCCTATAAAAATAAGGAAAATTTACAGGTAAAGTTAAATAAAAGTTTAATATACTGTAATGGTCACTACGTAGCTTATTCTTATTATTGAGAACAGAAAAAAAACATAAAACATCTGCTTTAAATCATTATTAATGATCATTTAAATATTAAATACACATACTGAATGATTAGTTAATGAGATGTTACAAATTGTTCCATTTACTGATTGATTTAATAAAAGCCTGACTTTATGAAAAAAAAATGAAATTCAAGATTAGGAATAATAAAATAATATAAAGACTCATAAATAATTGTTATTCTTTTTTTATTTGTGCCATTCATTCATTGTAAGAAAAAAACATTTATGAAAGTAATCTCTAATGGCTAATCGATAAATGAATCCTAGTTTATTGTAATTAATAATATGTATTTAATATTTAGTGATCTTTTTGAGTGACAACTTTGTGTCACTGAGTTAATATTCTTCATAGAAAGGAAAGACAGGAGACCCTAAATTCATTATTTTTTTAAATTATCAATTAATAATGCGTAACCGCTCAACAGCTGTATGCATAAATGTATAGAAATTAATAACTTAACTATTCATTTGTTTCTGATTTGACTCTTAACAGCCACTATTAACCTATTTATTAGTTTCCTGTTAGAAAAAGATGAAGATAATAATCAGTCGTTTTGTTGAATTGCACGTTAACATAAAAACGTATATCTCTTTTATTAAAATTTGTAGATAAAATAGTCTCATGTTGTGTTGGAAGACACACTTCCATCACTCTTCATGAGTTTTTAACTTCATTACGTCTCAATTAAAGACCGCAACAAAACATAAAGATAATATATGGCCCAACAAGTTGACTTTAATTTACATATATTGCCCTTTTTTACATTAATCTAACCCACTTCCTATAGCATGTCACTGACAGTCTTCACAGAACAGACTCGGAACACAAGGCGAGCTAAAAATAGAAATCCAATTTTGGTTCAGTGAACCCTTTCCAGCTTTACGGCGTATTTACAGCACCCTGTTGGTTCAATGGGCTACACATCCACACACTGGAGGGCCAGGCCAGTTTTATGATGGTGATTCCTTCATGCCGTCGGCTTCCCCCCAATCAGCTACTCGCCCAGTCGGAGCTAATTAAAACCTCTCAGTTAATTAAACACATTCAAATCCTGCCTTTTAAAAGAAAAAAGCCATAATCCTGACATAATGACAGAGGAGGGGATATGCAGATAAAACTGGCTATGGATGAAAGGGGAGCAGAAAAACACATTTTAGACCAGTTTGAGACAAAAGTTTTCTTCTGTGAGCAGGAAGGAGAAAGTTTTTATCATTTAGAGATGTGGTGTTTATGAGTGCAGTCAGCTGAGGATGACGTTCAGCTCTGCTCTCTGGAATATAATTAAAGAAGCATCACCTGACGTGACGCACTGCACTTTGGTTTTTCCTCACAAAATGTTTTACTGCGGGTTTAAATGTTAGGAATAGACGCTTATTAAGCATCCACACTATTGTGATCCTGTTTATATTTATTCTTCTTCCAACTACTTTATCTGTTCTGTACATTTTTCAGCATCTTCCTCATTTTTGTACTACAACAAGTCATATACCAAAATGTTCAGCTCTTTCAGGACAATCCTGCTATGACTTTTGGTATTGGTGAAACTTTAGCTTCTTGAAATATTTAGCCTTTTCTGTCATTTTTCCCCCCTTATAGTAAATGACCTGAGCTCATTTTACATCATATTTTTAGATCTGTTTATAACCTTTTACTGCTCCTTTCACATTTTGTTCTGCTTCAGCTTCTTTGTGAACAAAAAAAATAAAAAAAATCCACTACTTTCAGCTGTTTTGTGCTCTTTTCAGCTTTATTCTGCTAAGAACAATTTTGTGCTTCTTCCAACTTCTTTCTGCAAGTGTCATCTTGTTATGCTCCTTTCAGCTTAATTCTGCAAGTTCACACTTTTTCAGCTACTATTTAACTGTTTTATGCTAACTTGAGCCATTTCAGCTAAATCCAGATTTTTTTGCACTCATTTAAATGTTTTTTAACCTCATTCAGCAAAAATTGGTTCTCTACTTCATTCTGGTAGTTTTAGCTACTTTCTGCTGTTTTAGCTATTCAACTGTTTAATATTTTTACATGCTTCGGCTTTATTCAGATAATTTCCATTTTTGTGCTAATTTCTGCTTCTGCAGCATGACTGGACCAACATGTGTTCTTTATACTTTCTTCTGCCACTTGAAGCCTGATCCACTTTTTTAGCGTATTTTTAGGTAAATTCAGCTGTTTTCAGATAAAATCAAAGCTTTTTGTGGTAATCTCTGCTACTTTCAGACCATACAATTTCTTTCTGCCCTTTTCAGCTTTTGTCTGCTAATTTAAACTTTTGTTGGCCTTTTCAGCTGTTTGCTAATTTCAGCCTTTTTTTAAAAGCTGATTCCAGCAATTTTTCCTGCAAATTATTCAACAAAAAGCATTCACACTGCATTTTTGAAAGAAATGCCATTTCTCTGGTTAACATTGAGGATTAGCACAACCAAGTGGTAACTGGGGATGTGTTAAATTAAGCCTAAAAAAAGTCACATATAGCTTTGAATACTGGCACTGTGAGAAAATACAGAGATTGACAACAGTTTTGTCTTTAAATCAGAAAAGTTGTAAATTTCACATCCCGTTTCTTGTCAGTGGATCCAATGGCAGCCGACAGAGGGACGTTTGCAGCTGAAGCAAGAGGACTAAAACTAATCCAAGTGTCTCATCTGTGTTTATTCTCCACCCCCGCCCCGTTTTGCCATTTTCTTTCCCAGGATACAAAAATAAAATTAAATATAATCTCTTTGTGGCTTTGCAAGAGGAGGCAGTTATTATTTATTACATTATATTACTTGTTATATTTTGTGTATTTGGAAATGATTTAATTTTGAAAGCATGAGGTTAAATGACTCTGTCATAGAACATAATCCATAATGACCAAATGCATGTCAGCAAAACTTCACCCTACTGAATCATAAAGGCAACGGTTACTGCAAAAATCTCAAATTGCCCTGGATGTTATCGTGCAACAAGTTTAACTTTTGCAACCAATCAGCATTTTCTCAGAAATTACAGCTATTAAATGAAGCAATGACTTTTATTTCACACTGCTCTGCTATAAATGTGGTGCTCATCCAAACTCCAAACTTGTAAAACTCCTGCAGCAACAAAATAGAGTAGAAAGCAGACGACACAAGGAGTGTTTATTAAAGTTTTGTTTATTGGGAACTTTAAAAACAATGAATATCCCAGTGATGGAGTAAAAAAAGCTAAATCATTCATAATAAACTCTAAAATATTATTTTTACATGATTTACATCAAACCTTGCATTACCCTTAAACCACTGCCTAATCCAAATGTTATAATCCTGACTGATCCCAGTGTCTTAAGCTAAACATTTTATAATTTTTCGAGCCCAATAATTTAAACACATGATTCCCTGGAGTCCACAGACTGAGCAGCGTCTGCAATGTCCTCATGTGTCTCCATGTGCTTCTTCAGTTTAGCGACTGATGTAAAAGTCTTCCCGCACTTCTCGCAGAACGGCTTTTCCCTCTTCGGTCCAGAATGGCTGCGTTTGTGTCGCGCCAGCTCTGATGAGCTCTTGAACCTGAGCTCACACGTGTCGCAGGGGTACGGTCTCTCCCCCGTGTGGATTCTCTGGTGCAGCTGAGCCTCGCTGAGGGTGAGGAAGGACTTCTCGCAGTGTCCGCAGGGGAACGGCCTCTCTCCTGTATGCATCAGGTTGTGTCTGGTCAGCGCGTACGGCTTGGTGAAGCCCTTGCCGCAGTAGGTGCACGGGTACGGTCGGGCGCCGCTGTGAGAGACGATGTGTTCGTGCTGAGTCTTTTTGCTCTTGAATCGTTTGTCGCACTGAGGGCACGAGTAGGGCCTGTCGTCCACGTGGGACCTGTGATGTTTGGACAGTTCTCCCTGCGATAAAAACCCTTTCCCACATTGAGAACAGAGGAACGGTTTCTCCCCCGTGTGCATCCTTTTGTGCCTGGCCAACACCGACACCAGCGTGAACCTCTTGGAGCAGTGGGAGCACTGAAAAGGCCGCTCGCCCGTGTGAACCCGGAGGTGCTTCATGAGCATGAAGCGCACCGAGAACCGTTTGCTGCACTGGCTGCACTGGTAGGGCTGCTCCCCGGTATGGATGGACAGATGCCTCTTCACGTCAGACCTGCGAGTGTAAGTCTTCTCACAATGCGGGCATTTGAACTGGCGCTTCACCCGGTGCACCTGCCTGTGCTGCGAGCGCGCGAGCAGGGTGTCGAAGCCTTCGCCGCACTGCTGGCAGAGGTAGCGTTTGCTCACGATGTGGGACTTCCTGTGCTCCAGCAGCTCCGCAGCAGTGGGGAAGCTCTGGCTACAGATGGAGCAGATCTGAGGGAGCTGACTCTCCTCGGAGTGGCTCTTCTTATGATGAAAAGTCAGCGCCCTCAGATTGGGGAAGGAGCTCCCACACAGCTGACAGGAGAAAGAAATGGCAACGCCGTGATGTTTACTTTCATGCTTTGCCAGATCCCAGGAGTGCTGGAAGGTTCGCTCACACTGCGAGCAGTGATATGGTCTTTCTCCCGTATGTGTGAGCTGGTGCCGTCTGACGTCTGACGTCCGCGTGAACACCTTGAAACAGGTTTCGCAGGTTAGAGACTTCTGTCTGCGGTCAGTCTGAGAAACAGGAACTTTACCTTTGTGGTGTAATTGCGCCGCGTTTCCTTTGGGGAAAAGTTTGATGGATGTAAATATTTCATCAGAGCTCGAGGGAGAAGGTGTGAATTTTCCTCCCGCGTAATCCTGATATGTTTCTGCGTGAACGTTTTGCATGTGGAAGTGAGGGGGGCTGTTATCGTCCGAGCTGTGGAAAGGACACTGTGAGCAGGTGAAGATGATGGATACAGTTTCATCTGAATCGCCTGCAAACAAAAAAAAAAATGAACAAAACCTGAATTTTAGTTAAAACGCTGAAGATAATTCACCTCTTCAGGTCCCCTTACCTTTGTCTGTCCCTCTGATGGCTATCACAGACGGTGCAGCTGGCAC
Source organism: Simpsonichthys santanae (assembly GCA_031762415.1). Taxonomy (NCBI): domain Eukaryota; kingdom Metazoa; phylum Chordata; class Actinopteri; order Cyprinodontiformes; family Rivulidae; genus Simpsonichthys; species Simpsonichthys santanae. Next base: position 13,836,191 of record JARVLU010000646.1, read on the forward strand.
ATCAGCTGTGTTCCTGGAGAAAGAAAAGCTTTTCATTAAAATGTAGACACCTTGTTTGTTTTAACGTACAATTTAAAGCAAATATTTAAGGTAACGTATTAAGTGGCTTTTAATATTAACTTTTTATGGTAATATTTAATTAAATATACATGCTGGACCTTTGCTTGAGGAAAATCTTTTTGCGTGAGCCTTGCTAAACTTTATTTAAAAATCACAGGAGAATAACAGCTTAACTAAGCGTGAATGCTTATTGCTTAAGAATTTCAAGAAAACAGCTGAATAGTAGCTAAAGAAGAACAAGAAAGAAGCTTAAATTAGCGGGAGGAAGCAGAAAGAGCACAAGTTTTACCAGTTAGGCTGGAAGAAGAAGAAATGAGCACAAAAAAGTGTAAAGTATCTAAAGAATTCAGAAATAAGCAGAAAACAGCTAAAAAGTAGCTTGAAATAGCAGAAAGAAGCTTAAATTATCAGAAGGAACAATAAAGAGCACAGTTGTACCTAATTTAATGGACTTACAAGCTGCTTCAGACCTAAACTGTTAATGTGACAGTGCTATGCGTTTGGGTTCACTTTCAGCTACTATACCAAATTTCAGCTGAATAGCTCTAAAAAGGCCTGAATTAGCTTTTTTTTTCCTTTTAGCTCAGGTGGCCATCTTGCATTTTTGATTTGGCTGTATTATGTGATAGGGAACATTATCAGTTATAACATCACCAAATTTCAGCGCTATATGTGTAAAAATGGCTGAGTTAAATCCATTCAAAGTAGCGTTGGTGGCCATCTTGGATTTTTGATTTTCATGCAACATTTGATGTGAAACATTGTCAGCTATCATCACACCAAATGTCAGCTCAATGTGACTAAAATTTGCTGATTTATAGTATTTTTTTCCTTTTTTGCTAAGGTGGCCATCTTGGATTTTTGATTTTCAGTCAGAAACTATTAGAGATCGTTGTCAGCTACCAACACCGCCAAATTTTGTGCCCAATTAGGCTTAAAGAAGAAAGAATGAGCACAAAAAAAGAAATTTCTCTGAAAGAAGCAGACACTTGTCATAAACAGCTGAATAGTAGCTAAAACAATCAGAAAGAAGCTTAAATTACTAGAAGAAAGTCAGGAGAGCAAGTTTTTGCTGAACTAGGCCGAAAAAGTTTAAACGATTGCAAAAAATGTGGAATTTGCTGAAAAAGCTGAAATTAGCATAAATACAGCTAAATGGTAGCTGAAACTTGCAGAAATAAACTGAAAGGAGCAGAACAAGTTGAAATTAGCAAAAATAAGTTTGAAGAAGCACAAAAATGTTGAAGTTAGCTGAATAAAGCAGAAAGGAGCACACAACAGCTGAAAGTAGCTGAAGTAGCTGAATTGTTCAAGAAATGTGCACAAGGAAGCTGAAAGAGGCTGAAGCAGAACAAAATGTGAAAGGAGCAGTAAAAGGTTGTAAATGGAACTAAACATTTGAATGATGTAAAATGAGCTCAATTCATTTTCAATTGGATAAAAATGGCAGAACAGGCTAAATATTTCAAGAAGCTAAAGTTGCACCAATACCAAAAGTCATAGCAGGATTGTCCTGAATGAGTTGAACTTTCTTCTTCAAAGAAAGTTTGTGAATTCAGTAGTGATGAGACCAATTTAGTTTGTTTCTGTTTAGCATCAGGACATTCTGAGATTAGCAGTTGACTTAAAAAGCAAAGGACTAAAAAGCTGCAGTCATCTGGTAAATTTGGGGCCATGTTTAAAACTTGAAATGTGCTCACATTTATGCAAAATAATTGCTGATAAACAACATCCAAGTTTAAAATCACTTACGTGAACACATTTCCTGTTAAATACATTATTTTGTTATTCTTCTATTACAATGCTATATTTATAGTTTTAATAAATGAACAATGGCTAACAGTAACATTTGTGGTAATAGATTACAGTAAGAATATTACTGTACGTTTTTGGTTCTTGGGCACATTCTCTTGCTGCTCTTGTGATTTCCCACATCTCCTGACAGCTGGGCTTCATTTGTAGACGAGTGGACCGGAGCACATCAGGCTGCGGAGCTCCAGGTACCTCACTGGAGACATCTGGCGTTTCTTCCACAGTGACGGATTCACAGTTCTCTGTATACAAGTCTGTATTTGTCTCTGGCGCTTCTGGTTGGAAATTATGCAGCACCTCTGCACCGCTCCCCATTTCAAGTTTCGTCTGTCGTTCCTCTGGTTCAATTCCTGGACTGAGCTCATCACTGTGGGGCGACTGAGCACTATCTCCTGCGTGCACGTCTTGGCCCAGGCTCTCCTTCCGTAATGCAAACGTTTTCGTTAGCGTTTCCAACGCTTTAGCCACACCCGCTGTTTCACTCATTTCCACAGTTTGCATGCTCGTAACCTCTTCACATACAGAAGCCACCATCTCTTCTTCATAACAATCTGTCTGAATTTGGACCTCAGCTGATCCCATCGTGTCCTCATCTGCCTCAGACGCTCTGACTTCCACTTCAGTGCAGTAGGCTACAACACTGTAATGGTCCACCCCAGCAAGAGAGACAGGGCTTGTTACGGTGTTCGAGTTATGAATGGATCCCTGCCCGATGGATAAGTTTGTCTTCTGTGAAGGAGGAACTGATAAAGCAGACATGATGCAGCTCCCAATGTTGGAAGATGGCCCATCTGTGATAAAAAAAACACACAATTAAACAAGACGCGGTTTCTCAAAATGGGAAAAACTGGTTGACTTTAAAGGGATCCACGATTAGTTGTAACAATAGACTTTATTTGAGAAATATTTAGTTTAGATGTATAAAGAATACAGTAAAAATATTGTAGGCTGGTTAGTTTTTATAAATTTAAATAAAATATTGTCACATGGACATTGCCATGTTTTTTTTTTTACACTGCAATGCATTCTGGGTAGTGACATATGCTAGGTCCTATAGTGCTAGATCTGTCTAATTTTTTTTAAAACCATATTGCACTAACATTTGCCTTATTTTCATTACTTAACCTAATTTGAAATACACAAACTCACAGTCATATGAATTCATATTTGGTAAATCTTTAACAAAATTTCAAAACCTGTACAAACCTGCACAAAAAATTCTTCTGAACTGTAATAATTTTTAAAACGTAAATTGTATCATTTAGAACTGGCTCCAGGCACTGAGTCTCATCTGGCCTATCTTCAACCTGTTAAAAAGACAAATTACGTTAAGTTTGTTGTATAACTTGTTTATATAAGTTTTACTATAATATCATATAATATCATATAATAAAAAAACAGTTACCCTTTGAGCTGCAGCTGGTAGCATCAGAGCTTCTCCCACTTTATTATTTCATGGTGAAGTTGCGGTGCTGCTTTATCGCTAAAAGCTACGTGAAGGAATAACGTCCTCCAGTGTATTAAAAATAAGCCTAAACCCCTCACCTTCCACTCAGATGTCTGGCCTTAAATCTTTCTGATATAGTAAGTGGTGGAGTGGGAAATCTTAAAAGCCATACTTGGAGAATTAGCTGGAAGTTTGTTGCAGATTTCATTGGTCTGCTGCTTCGCTTTTCACCTTTCTTCCGTGCATTGTGTCATATTTCCAAAATACAATACCACATTTTTATTTTACACTTCTTGCAAACCGTGCTTATTTTTGAATTGGAAGTTTTTGGAATTTATCATGTCCTGGATGACTGAGAATCTTCACCAGCATATCGCTAAGCATTTTGGGAAGGATATCCTAGGAGCAGTGCGGGAGTTTGAGAAAATGTCATGGAAGTTCCATTTCAGTCTGAGATGCAGACAAGAAAAACTCACCCCCAGCAGTTTAAAACTTTACTCCACGATCAAAGAACATAGAGCAGAAGGAATCCTCCTGAAAGCTCAAAACAAGCTGCTCAGTGAGCGAACAAGACAGATCCACTTCACCATTGAAGCTCTCTCACTCAAAATGGATCAGACCCTCCAGAAGCTGTCTACTCGTCTACCACCCTCTTTGTTGGAAGAAGTTTCTTGTTTTGTTGAAAAGGCCCAGCTATCACAGCATCAAAAGAGCAAGGAACGTCAAAAAAGT
>JARVLU010000646.1:13840341-13857192 GCA_031762415.1 Simpsonichthys santanae
GAGGATGTGACGACAGAGTATGGAAGACACGTCAGAGTGAGAGTCGTAGACCAATATGAAAATTAGGCTGCAGTTACACAGTTCAACCCATAGGATTAGTGAAAACATGTTTTTAGACCAAATATTGCCAATTTTAACAAATACCACAAAAACATGAAAATTAATACAGACATAGTCCTGTACAACTTTCTACACACATTCTAGAGAGTTTATCAGCTAAAAAAGTTAATTTTGGGGTAAGTTCCTCTTCCTCGTAAGTTCCTCTAAGCTCCGTCTTCCCCGGAACATTGTAGGATCTGAAATGACTTTTAAAGACGAAGGAATGGGTTGAATCGCGCTGTCCTCCGCTCCATGATAGCGGTCTCCATTCAGATAACAGTAGCTGGCCAACTAGCTTGCTGTACGGTGGCCTACAAGGCCAAATTATAAAATGGCTGAGTGGACACATAAAGTGATATGAAGTACGCTCGGGAGTAGGAGTGAAAAAAACAAACAAACACATTTTATAGTCGATTTATGGGCTTTTAGAATAGATTCAGAGTCTAGATTCTTTAATGAATCTGTTTTTCTGCACGCCAAGGTTAGCCTTCCTGTGTTTACTCTGTAGATTCCAGTACAGAAGGGACCTAACTGTGTCATCAACCCAGCATGCATTGCGCAGGTGAAGAAATGGCGACCTCCATGGGTGAAAAATATAACAAAATATATACAGTACTGTAATGTTTTTGAAGTAATTATGAGTTTTTTACATATCACAAACAGAAAATTTTAAGTTTATAGGAAAATTACAACATATTTAAGCCAACATGTTCAACTAATCACGGGTCCTTTTAAACTTACATGTCATCTTCAGTAGTCCTAGGTTTTTGTAGTGCATAAAGACTGACTTCAACTCCTCTGGTGACGACTGAACACATTCCTCTGAAACAGAAGGAGCAGAGGCGAGCCAGGCAGCGGTCTGCAGGAAGAGGGCAGCTGTGTTCACGTTCTCAAAGCTCAACACGCATAAAACAATCTGATGGGGTCAATAAATACCTGTTTCAAGTCTGGTGCTGGGAGCATCTTTTCTAGCTTTGAGAGCACCTCCCACAATAACACTTGTAGAGCTGCATCATACTGTGAACCATATTCTACAGGGAAAACCACCTGTAATAGATAATGTATCTTTCATCCTCTTACTTTCATGGAAATAAGTTAATAAATAAAATGTGCATCACCTGAAAGAAATATGCCCTCTCAGTCGGGTTGTTCAGCAAGCTCTGAACAAGAGCAATGAAAGTGTATTCTTTTATTTGCATCTCTGTATCCACAGACTGAAACAAAACAGATTATACCATTAAACAATAACTGACTGAATAGTAATTGTTTTATTTGCTGTGTTCCTTTAGTGAACCTACATCTGTATTATCACAGGTAACTGGGAAATGCTCCAAGTAGCTCCTGATTACTTGAGAATCAACATCGCCTCGAGACGAACCTTTGCATAGCTCTAAAATCAACTGAAGCACAAACAAAATAAGTCGTCACGGAAGCGGGATGGCAAAAACAAACATGTCATGCAACACAAATTGATGGTCACCCTGGCTCTTAGTCCGAGGATGAGCTGTGCTCTCTGTCTGTGGTTGATCAGGCCAGGAACTGCCTCCGTCACCATGGAAACAAACTCCTGCAGCCTCCCATAATTCATCACGTCTTTCTGCTTGGCCACATGCCACATCGTAGCAGACATAAACTGCAACGGGGGCACGAGGAGGCGAAGGGATGACACAGGCAAGATGGGGTCTGAAACAGTCAGGAAGGTGTAATGTAAGAAATCTTCCCTGGAGGACAGCAGTGAGCAGTGCAGATCAACTGAACAACAGCAATAAACTAATTTTAAAATATAATTTGTGAATTATATATATTATAATATATTAATCTCTGCTCAGATAACATATTATACAGTAATCAGCTCAATAAAACAAGAACTGCTCAATATTTAATGTGTGAACAGTATTGGAGCTACATGCTTATGAACTGGTATAATAGCTGGGGTGACTTGTATCATAAAATTGATAAATCATATAAATATATCAGCATTTTTAAAATTCTATCATCATTAGGTGTAATATTTACAGTGGAAAAAAAAACAGCTTCAAAACCAAACTAACTTGCATTACACATCTTGATAAATAATATGATTCCATTAAATAGACGGAGCCCACTGACTGAGTTAGTAGTTTAAACTCAGTCTGCATGAAAGCTAACCAAGATCAAATGATTAATAAACGTACCTCTCATTTTTTCATTGGACATGAGGACATCCATTGGCGCTTCACGCCTTTCTGCAGTCTTGAAAAATAAGGGTTATAATTTGTTGTTTATGTTTGGTAGCTAATGCGCTATTAGAACGCAAGAATCGCTTCCTCAACTCTCTTTAGACGTTTCCGCTTTTCAAAATATTCAAAATATCTCCGGCCTATGTAATATAAACGTAGTGTTCATTCCCATTTATTTTCAGAACGTAAAGATAATGGGTAAATAAACATGATAAAAAGTAACTCATTACCAGTTTATAATCTTGGCTCGGTAGATTTCAAACATAAAATACATACGAGACTTTACAAAAGCCTGGATCGCAAGTTTCGCGATTTCCGGTAGCGGCGTAATGACGTAGCAAGTCACGTAGCGGTCACATGAGCTGTTTTTAATTGTAGCTAATGTAATGTGACGTTTTGTACATATTTCTTGTTTAAATCGTTTGTCATAAAGCCTAAGGTACGCGTTTATCTGCAAGAAGTCTAAAAATACAAGATGGACGAGGACGGTCTACCAATCGTGGGGTCTGGTGTTGATCTTACTAAGGTTTGTTGTGAAGTTAGCTAACATTAGCTTAGGGAAAAATCAACAGTTCGACTGAGTATTTTCGTTTTATTATCTTAATATTTTCCTCAGAACTAATTTCCTGCTCAATTGTTATCTTGTCGTTTATTTTAAAGTACCAGCAGACAGTTTTGAAAAGTAGAGAACGTCTTTTCTCTGAGCATCGGTGTATTGTTAAAATATGTCACTCATTACATTTGGTGACCGGATATGCAAGCCGCATTCAAACTTCCTGTCCTCCTTTTTACTCTTTAGGTTCCTGCTATACACCAGAGAAGAATTGTCGCCTTTGTCAATCAGTTTGTTGTCCACACGGTTCGGTTCCTTAATCGATTTTCCACCGTGTGTGAAGAGGTTGGTGTTATTTTAATTTTAAATCTCTGTGCTGCTGCTTGCTCAGTGCAAGCGCATAAGCAACCACATTTTAAACTTCTTTTTCTTCAGAAACTTGCAAATATATCTCTCCGGATACAGCAGATAGAAACCACGCTGAGCATTTTGGAAGCTAAGGTGAGCGATGAAGCATCATCAGTACTTCTGTATGGTTTTTACCACGTTATGCTTTTTTTTTTATTATTATTAATGGATGGAGTGATGTTGTCTTGAGCAGTTGTCCTCTATTCCCGGCCTGGAAGATGTCACAGTAGATGGACTCAATCAACAGCAACATACGCAGACTAACGGACCCAGCAGTGCCAGTCAGAACCAAACTGATGGTCCGGTAACAGGAGCACCTACTCCCTCAGAGGTAGGATTTAAGACTTGTTTGCAAGCACGAAAGCTGTGATAGTCTTCAGTTCCTTGTTTGGAGTAAACGGTAGAAACCTGCTGTAGGTGAAACACTTGTTTGTTGTATAGTTGTAATCACTAAAAGGCCAACGACTGTTCCTTTTGATGATGGTTGCATAATCGAGGTTCTTTATTGTCATTCGCATCACATATGGTGAAATGAAACTGTGTACACAGGGTCCCAGTTACAGCCAACAAATATATACTGGTAAATTGTAAACGAAAAACAGTGATAAGATCTAAGATATGCACAAAACCAAAAATATGCCAAACACTTAATAGTGCAAAAACAATAATACGCCAAACAGCAGCACGAACATGAGTCTGTGAGCAGACAAGCACAAATGAACACAGCAGCATGAAATAAACCAGTAGCTTGGCTAGTCAGCACGTACATACTGTATCAGCAATCAAGTGGCATTACAGTGACTTTTTTTTTCCAGTGATAATCCTGATAAGGGATTCACGAGTCCAACAGCTTCATGTAACTGTGATTAATAATGCATTCATCTAATAGTGATTATCATATAGCATCTTTACCATCTGCATTATACTCTAGATGGAATTTAAAAACATTTTCAAACGGTTAAAAGTCACTTGTTCCACAGTGAGAGAAGCTTTTCAAAAGAAAACGATCAGAGCAGATGCCAGACTTTTCAAGAGTTTACATACCAGGAAGGTCAGTCTGACTGCAGTGAACAGAGAAACTGTTTAAAAAAAGAAAAAGAAAAAAAAAAGTCGTTGTTTATAGCAAATCTATAAAATGAAGTTCACGTCAGACTACAGGCCTAAACATGTTACATTTTAAGTTATATCTGAATACAGTAATTTAAAATGTAAAACAAACAAATAGGGCATGTTTTGAAACAGACTCTCGGAGAAATGATGTTTTTAAAATACATGTATAGTATCTTAAAAGAACACAACAGTTCAATTTAGGTAGGCAAACTTACATTTGTGCAAACCACAAAACCAAAGCCTCATCCCTATGATAAATCAAAGTAGTGGAGATGTGATGATTTGGGATTGTTTTGTAGTCTGCTGTTTACCAAAGTATTCCAGATTATTAAATTTATACGATTAAATCAAGGCTTGTTAAAAATGAGCATTTCTGTGAGCTGCGATGAAGACGTATCCTGATGCATGCTCAATAATCCAGGTAGGAAAATCTAACCAAGTTGAGCCAGGTCCTCTGGACGGATTAAAAAATAAATAAACTTGTTGAAACGTTTCGTCTTTAATCCAAAAGACTTTCAGTCTGATGAGCTGCAGTAAACTCAGTCTTATAAAAGTGCCCTTATCAAAGTGGATCAACCATCATGAGATGAAGATGGTTTTCACTTGTCCAAGAAGTCACTGTCTTTAACTCCAAAGTCACATTTTAAAGCTTCTAAATAAACTTTCAGAAGAAGATGTCGCTGTTTTTAATCTCAACCTTACTCATGGTGTACATCTTTCCTGTTGCAGCCGGCTCAGGGTTCAGCAGAGGCTGCACCTGCACGAAAAGCAGAAGTGGCTGCAGAGAATGTCATGACCGTAGCTAAGGACCCACGTTATGCCCGTTACCTGAAGATGGTTCAAGTGGTAAGTATGCAACATTATTATTTTTTTGTTGTTCTTGGTGGGGAGTGTTTTGTGTCTTAACATTATGGCTTATCTTAGGGGGTACCAGTGATGGCCATTCAGAATAAAATGATGGCGGAGGGCTTGGATCCCAGCCTACTGGAGTGAGTGATTTCTTGTTAAATTTCTGATCTTGTTCCAATACTTTGTTTTTTTAAACTCATTTTAACAACAAACCATGTCCTTTTTGCTAACAGCACACCTGATGCCCCTGTTCCGGATGGAGCGAAGAGAAGCACAGAGGATGAAGATATGACGACCACCAGCTCTGACAGCGAATCATCTTTTAGCGACTGATATCTTCTTTTTGCTCTCATCACTGCAAAGATGCCTCAGAAGATGCTGTTAATCCTCATGTGCTTGTGTCTGTCATGCCTATGAAGGACACTAATGAAAAGCTTGTAATGAAGTTGCTAAATTGATTGTGATCTTGATATCATTTGCTTTTTCTAAAGACTTGGGAGAAACGGTCCCACCATCAACACTATTGTGTGGTTTCCCCTCCATGTTGCCACAGCAACCCTTGAGGCATGTCCAATACAGTAAACCTGTGGTGTGTGGCAGCCAGAGATTGAACCGTGCAGGTTCTGCGGATTGTAAATTGAGACTGGGGCCTCAGCTTGTTGGACGTGTTCGGGCACATCTGCAGAAGCTTGATCAGATGTGGATCTAGGGACTTTGGAATCTGGCTCTTTGTTGCGATTCTCACATTGCTGCTGCACGTATTTGCTGACTCTTGGGACGCATTCTCGTGTTTGGAAGACGATTCGTGCTTTTTTTTTGTCCTGGTTAATCCAGAGGCTTTTTTTTTTTTTTTTTTGAAGACAAGTAGAAATATCCTGATACTGTGATTGTTCAATATGTAAATAATAATAATAATCCTTAAGCCACAGCAACATTCTGAAGCAATTTTAAGTCATGATTCTTGCAAATATAAGTTGAGTTGGAAGTCCACAGTTCCTTTCTATTTTTAATCTGCAGATAGGTTCAAATATAAAGAAAAAAAAACTATTATATTTATTTACATATAAAACAAGTGGGATTTGCATGAAATCTGATCTGCAAACTTGATTGTATTATAATAACATTATTATTGCCATTGAGCTTCACACATTTGTATTTTTAGACAATTTTAATGATTAATCTAAATCTGCATTAGACTTACTGTTCAATGTCAAAAAATAAATTTCTTTGTTTCACGTCCTTAGACAATGTTTTTCCTTTTGATTATATTTGTCTTCAAATGTATTAGTTTAAATCATTTGATGTTAAAACCACAATGTTCTAAACTTTGTACGGAAAATGTTGCACTAAAGGTTCATAAACAGTCAACAATGTAAATCAAAACTTTACAGCAGATGTCTTAGTGTAAAAAAACAAAATATGGAAGTGCCACAAATGTTTGAAAAAAGCTCCACAAGAATTATTCAATCTGACTTTTGACCAATAAAAACTCAAACGGTTATAAAAAGTGCAGTTTATTTGTCAGATAAAATATGAAAAATAATCTTTACAGTACATGGAGCAACAAGCAAAGTACAAAATGAGTTTCTTATGTATAATCACTAGAGTGAAGAGGTTGACAGTTTTTTTTTTTTCTACAATGCAAGAACACTGGTTATAAAAGTAAAAAGGATTATATTCAGTGTATGCACAATAACTGGACGGTTTTACCTGAGTTCCCTTGTTTCTAGGTGTGAAAGGCAGCTCTAAACTCTAAATTTTAATTTTAGCTAAATGCTTTAACTTTAATTTCGGCTGCTTGATGGATTACCCTTCTTTTTTTAATTAGAATGGTAGAAATGCAGCTGCACAACTGCCTTAGTGCTTTTGAGTTTTAACTGCAGTGTGTAAATGCTTTGAATGATACAAGTTTTCAGCCACCGCAAGCGAATTAAGGCGTTTTTCTGCCGTCACCCGCTAAATGTGCTGGAACAAATTTCCACCTGGAGGACGAGGAATCAAAGCCCTTTGAAGCATCTGCCTGATTTTCTGCAGGAAAACCAAGTTCAAGCCGTGCATTTCTAACTTCTCCTGTAGACGTTCAGTTTTCAATTACCGTACATTTGATTCAACCTTTGCTGACTTTTCAGCTAAGGACATAGCACCAAGCTAACATAAAGAGCTGCCCAAACGCAAATGATTATAATAAATCAGCTTAAAACATAATTCTACTCATCAAATGTTTGTCTTGGTTCCTGTATTTTTCGGATTATAAGGCGCATTAAGCGAAACAAGTTCATTTTGACAGATGTTGGAGCGCCGTGTACCCAGGTCAGTCAGCACAACCAGAATCAATAAGGCGCACCAGATTATAAGGCTCGCTGTCAATTTTTGTGAAAATTAAAAAGGATTTTAAGTGCACCTTATAGTCTGAAAAATACAGTAAATACATCTTTGCTTTGTTTACTTTGATTTAATTTAAAGTTTTCTTATTGTAGTTGGCTTTTAATGCTGATTTACTAATCATTGGTTTAACAGTTCATGTCTAACAAAGCTTAACAATTTAGGTAGTTTTAAAAGAAATAAAGTTTGATTTGACAAGAAACAAAGGCCTCATCCATGGATAGCTACCTCTGTTCATATCTAAAGTATTACAATTAATAACATTTACATGTCATACAAAAAAAGAAGAAAAAATCTTTGAGGACATGTCAGCACTTAATAAAATAACAGTTCAGTCTTTTATAAAAAGTACACTGTGTAGGAAAATCCACACTCATGTAAACGGAGTAGTTTGAAGTGTACTTTCATTTCTCATATACTGTGATCATGTGTTCATTGTGATTGACTTCTCTTATTAGTGGTCACAAGCCTCACAGGATGTGTCACGTAGGCGTTGCAACATTTGAGAAAAGTGCAAACTAAGTTTGATCACATGCAAACACTAATTACACATCAAAGTATCAGACTGGTCATTGCATAACATCCCACCAGACAGACGTTTATATAAAATATATAAATAACAATGTGAAAAAAAAAACACTAATCAATTATAAAATCAGCAAGTGGCAAAAACTACATATTTGTGTCAAAAGTTTAAGAACTCTGCAAAAGCAAATTCACATAAAATACTCAAAATAATCCTGGCGAACATTCAAAATGGCTCCTCATATACTGTAGTCACCTGCAAGGTAAAACGCTGTAGGGTTATAAAAAGAAGAGACAACATTTAGAAAACAAACAACAATATGAACAAGGCGACGCATCTTTTTAGATTGATCAAGTCCAACACTCACTTTGAAATCATGAATGTATGTGAAGAAAAAGAAGACGAAGCTGAAGGCAACAATCCACTCGCAGATGGCGCTGGTCAGGTGGAGGGGATAGCCCTGCAGAGAGGGAGACACGTGTAAAGTGAAATATTGATAGGCTGCAGGAGGAAAAGCTAATACATGCTCTGCTACATTTGGATAAGAAGTCATAAATCAAGCCTGGAAAGGAAAACGCACCAATTTAACTGTGGTCCAGTTGCAATGTACAAAGTCAAAGGGATGTGCTACCAAACACTGTAGCTAGAGGCTATTCATTATGGTTTACCACTGATTTATTGTGATACAAACTGATAGTAGTTCAAATAAATTAATAAGGTAGTTATTTTTTTACTGAATTTATTTATCTTTCGGTTTGAGGAAGCCATGTTTTGTAGACCATGACATCTTATGGCATAAGCTCTCACACATTGATTTCTCAGATCACACTATTGTTTGGTTCTCTACCTATCTCTCAGGTTGAAGGCAATATGTTCAACATAATGGTACTTCTTCCAGCTATTTAACTGTCAATAATGGTGTACCACAAGGCTCAGTATTAGGACCCACCCTCTTCACAATCTACATAAGTACAAAGTAATATACATGTAGGTCAGATTATTCCTGATGCATCTATACATTTCTATGCCGATGACACAGTTGTTTATTGTCGAGCTAAAACAGTTGCTAAGATTTTCCAGTTTTTTTTTTAGTCTGGATTCAACATCATCCACATTTGATGCATCCTTTTTTTTTTTTTTTTTTTTACACATTAAAACTAACAAATTCTACTTCAAAGGTGAAATGGAGCACAGCAGTAATTATTTCAAGGATTCAAGGTTCTTCATTTGTCATTCGCACCCCATGTGGTTCCGCCTGTAGATAATATAATTCACCGAATGTGCAACATTTCTGAGAGGAAATAAATAAAAAAAAAACTGTGGATAATTTCATTGTGGAAACTATTGGGTTGCAACAGCAAACATCCATTTATCTACAAGTTGCTACAAGTTTCTTGGAAACTTTGCTATTTTTTCATGTTGTTTGTATAGGTGTGCATGACTCAGTGTTTTAGTACCACTTGCTAGAATAATTGGGGACTGCATAGTATCTGCAGACACATGTTATTATCCACCTGACGGGTTTCTTAATTTTATTTATATCTTATACACTCTTCCGTCAACTTTAATTCGGCCCGAACCACAAGGTGTACCCCGCAAATGTTATATCAAAACGATCGGCTCGACTCCGTGATGTGTGCTATTACTTTTATTGGCATTTCGAGCTACCATGGCGACATACTTTGCTAACAAAAATGCCATATTTCCCCATAGGAAATGACTAAGAGAACTTATGCTGCTGTCAAGTTGCATGACTTGCAGTGTAGAGGTCTCTGAAGAAAACAGAAACTCGCCGCTAGATTTGTTTGAAACTCGCAGAAAGCAATCATCAGGAAAAGGTCTAGAACTGATGAACGTTTGGAGCCATTTTGATTCAAGATGGCTGCCACAGCTACCTCAGCAAACACAAAAATTGACTATAACTCAGTCGTTCTTTGAGATGTAGAGATGAAATTTGATGAGATTGTAGCAGAGAACGTTCCCTATCACATACTGAATCCAAATGTAAAAATCCAAGATGGACGCCTTAGCTAAAAAGGAAAAATGACGATAACTTAGCCATTTTTAGAGTGATTCAGCTTAAATTTGGGATAGTAGCTGAGAGCGAACTCCAACACATAGCACTGTCGAATCACAATTTTGAATCGGCAGCAGCCTGGCAGTCCCCGGCAAAGTTTCTCCAGGAACTTTCTAGTGTATACAAGGTATTTTACTGTCTAATGAGACAACAGCATGGTTTGTTACTAAAGGATGATTGATTCCTGTTAAAGGCTGAAGTCACAAAGAGATACAGCCCATATTATCAGTGTTCATTCCATGTGTTGAAATCAAATTTGACCTCTATGAATTTATCTAGGGTGAGGGTCCAGCGCTTTCTGTTGATCAGTCTTCAGTTCGATCAGTTTTATGGTTTAAATCTATAATTGATGTGTTGATGTGAGCACAGACACCAGTGACACTAATATTTTGCTGTCATAAAATCATACCGAAGCCTTTCTTTATGTCTGGTTTTCCTGTGCATTTAGAAACGTGCAGCCTTTGAAGCTCATAGGTGCAGACAGTTAGAACACCCAGAAGTCTTTGTGGCTCAAAGGATGCAGAGAAACAAAATGCTGATTTGTTTTGCTCCATTTTTGCCTGATTGAAGTAAAAAACGTTTGCGAGGAGTTCATTTGAGGCTTGACTGTGTTGATGTCAGACTAATTCTCCATTTTATATTGTGGCCTAATGAGCTGGGTAACATCACTGTTAACATAATGAAATATAAAACTAACAGAAGTATAGGTGTTTGATGCTGCAGCTATCGTACCACTTTATGTGTAAAGCAGCCATGTTGGATTTAGAGGTCAAGGCTGGTGGTGTGACCCCAGAAACATTATAGGAGCGATCAAACACTTGAAACCCTAATGATTACAAACCCACGTGTGCTCAAAGTAAAAAATAAGCAACTCAAAACATGATTCATGGTAGTGCACGCTGAACTTTTGCAGCTTACCTTGTCATCTTTGTGCCAATGCATTGCAGCTTGATTGCTTAAAACACCACATATTATAGCTGGAGTAATGTTTAAAGAAAAAAAGTGGCACTTTAAAACACATAAAAAACAACCTGACTCCAACAAAACATATTTTGTTGATGTCTTTTTAAAGGATACTGGGAAATACCACAATGAAAGCAAGGACTGTGATCCCCACACGTATCACACACACACACTTGGAGCAGTCATGCGGATGGGCTTTCAATGATATGCAACACTGGCAGATCATGTAGAGGACGCCGGAAATAAAAAACATCAAGGCTCCCGCATCGTGGACGCCTCTCACTGCCGTTTCCTGCAACCAAAAAAAAAAAAAAAAGAATAAATAAAATTGTGTAATAATAAAAGTTTTTTTTTTTACTAGATTTATATTTACACTGCAGGATCTCTGAGGACATACCTGAAAAGTTGCAACTATGGACATTCCCAAGCAGGAGAGCATCCCAAACAAAAGGGAGGCTATATTGCAGCCTGGACTCACCACACTGTTTTCCTCAATCATCTTCTTCTCCACAAACTTGTATCTGGCATAGATGGTACATATTCCTGCGCAGAAGTCACATTGTACACTAACCACAAACCACTCCTGACTCAGCGTTACAATTAATGCTTTCGTTTTCTTCACAAAAAGGGGAAACCGTAAGTAAAGAAGCATTGTGGGAAAGTTTGCTTCCTCCCCTGGGAGAGTTGTCGAACAGGGCAGAGATGAACAAAGGGCTACCTGCACACGAACAGATGAAGGTCATCAGGCTGAAAAAGCAGCTCTCTGGGGGGATTGCAGCCGTGTCACTGAGAATAAAAGACAGATTAGTCACGTCTAAAATAAAAACCGAGAGACCTAACCTAATACAAGATTTATGATAACTGTTGTTTTATCATTATTGAAGGTACTGTAATGATAAAAATACATATCTTCAGAAATTAAACAATCCTTGAAGGATGCATATTGTCTTATTAAATTAAAATGTGTTGAGAAATGACAGCACTGTAGTCAAACATTATGGACAATGTAAATGACTATCAGCTATTAACACACCAGCTTTCATCAGTACCACTTTACAATAAGACTCCCCTATAGATGGCTAATAAATAGTTTATAAATACGTTATTAATTCCTCTATAAACACTTTATAAATCATTAATAACAGCTTATTATGCGTTAATTAAGTGCAGGAAAAAGACAAAACTGACCAGTTTCTTGCCTAATAGTGAACCAAATCTGTTCACCTATACAGTATATTTCATCTGGAGTTGTTATATAAGTGGTATAAGTAGTAACTTAGCCTGAAATGTTTAATATAACAACTCTAGATGAAATTTATGAACAGATTTGGCAAGAAACTGGTCAGTTTTTTTTCTCTTTCTTGCCCTTAATTAATGCATAATAAGCAGCTATTAATGATTTATATAGTGCTATTAGCCATCTATAAGGGGAGCCTTATTGTAAAGTGGTACCCTTTTAATATCTGTCAAACTGTCTGAGCTGTAGCCATTTTTGTGTTTTATAACATCAGCTTTGCTCATAAATTCTTCTCAGTGTAAAACTGTACAGCTGTGCAGTCGCTTCCTCTTTGTTTAGGTTAAAGGTCTTTAACTGAACTTTACGGAAGTCAGAAATTGGTTTAAAAAAGTTTGAGGTTAATAAGAAAACAGGCTTAGCTTTAGTGTAAATTCAAAACTCAAGATGATGGATTTATGAGTCCATGCTTGATAGATAATAAAATATATCTTTATTACAATTTAAAGCATTTTGATCTCTATTATTTCTCTAAACTCATTATCAAATGAAGTCTCCTGCTTTCAAAAGTGAAGAGAAATAAAGAGTCTGAGCCACTTTAGTCTCCAGAGATGAACGGTTTTACGCGCAGCAGCAGTTTGGGCACCAGCTGGAAACCGAAACCAAAACGGTTTCAAACAAATCTCAGTTCAGAAGAGGAAAACAAGAGTTCATTCTGAGCTTCTCTTACCTTATATAGGGGAAGACAACGTCAATGTCGCCTCTTAAAACGGCGATGACAAAAGAAATGATGAAGGTGGCGGAGGACCAGATGACCAGGAACGCGGGCAGGGCGCACAGACCTTGTTGGAACCAGAACATCTTTACGCGCCACTTTTAGGAAACTTTGTCACAGAGAAGAAGAAAAAAAAAAAAAAAAAAAAAAAAAAAAAGAACAAAAAAAAAAACAAATAATATTCCGCGTCTAATTCCTGGAACAGTGATGTGAACAGCTGCTACTGTCAGGGAGGAATGAACTTGCAACAAGTTTACTGAAACTTCCTCCCCAGAAGCGACTCCTCGTGGACGCGTCATCATCACACCTGTCTGAACTTCTGCTTTTTTTCTTAGATGTACTGTACAGTACTTGAAAAAAAAAAAAAAAATGAAAAACTATTCATTAAAAAATAAGATCCAACTGGTTAGTGGACCTCCTTTGGACCTGGGCTGAAAGTTTTGAACACTTTAATAATCTTGGTGTCTTAATCACACTTTAACATTCCTAAACACTGGATTTCCTTCAGACCATGAGTCAGCATACTGTGCATGATTTGTAAACCATATGCATACCTTAGTTCAGTAAAATGGGAAATAAAAAAAAGAACAAAAATTTCAAAATATATACTGTATATATTTTTTTTACTGCAGCAACAAGTGTCTAGTTCTGCAAAGGCACATTTATGCAAAACAAGATTTTTACAAGTACATCACAGCAGTTTGTTGTTTTGTCATCCAGATTGCTACTTTTAATTGTAAACTGTTTAAATTACAGAAGATACATGGAAGCCCGGGTGGCCCACAAAGTATTCTGCACACAAGAGCTATTAAAGGTTGCACATTTTCAAAAACACGGGCTAAACAAACAGTCTGGTATGTTCATATGAATATAACACTATAATATTTGAAGTGTTCACACTTAGACACTCATTAGTAACAAATTGTATAAGAAAGAAGATTATAAAAAAGGTGCATTCAGCATGCTTTAGCTATTACAAATCTCAAACTGAAGGCCGTACAACCAGGCCTTTAAAAGGTGGTGACGTTGCTTCTTTAGCAAAAATCAGACCCGAAAAGTAAAA
This sequence comes from Simpsonichthys santanae, assembly GCA_031762415.1. Lineage (NCBI taxonomy): Eukaryota > Metazoa > Chordata > Actinopteri > Cyprinodontiformes > Rivulidae > Simpsonichthys > Simpsonichthys santanae. Next base: position 13,854,600 of record JARVLU010000646.1, read on the forward strand.
AAAAAAAAAAAAAACACGAATCTAAATGACACAGAAAAGCAAAAACTAAACCAGTATCTGGTTCTGGGTGTTACACAAGCATTGCCTTCATGAAAAAAATAGGCCATCACGAACCAAAAGTGTTCCTGTCAGAGTTCAAAACTCAGCTCAGGTTTGTGAATGAGTAGATGTTTGCTCCTGCAGTGATCCAGAGTTCACATTAACGTGCTCCAAAGTTTGACTGTTCCTCCTTCAAATGTTGCACATGGTGTGTTTTAATCAGCAAATATAGCTCACATACTTTATCAACCGTCTGAAGCCATATCCCGTCACTTAACAGCACGTTTAGGTATATACATTTTTTTAATGCTTCTTTTTTGAAGTGCACTGTACAATATAATGAAACTTACTTATCAACTGTTTTTTTTTTTAATATACTGTACAGTAATACGGTAGTTGTTGTAAAATCAACCAGCTTGTTGAGACAAACCCAGATGCAGAAAAGGGCAAGTGTCGGAGACGTTAATGAGCCAGTAGCTGAAAAACAAGAAACATGAACTCAGCACAAAAGTTAGATGAAACATTAAGATTACATAACTTCTCCTTGGAGGCAATTCTGTTTGAAGCATAGCAACATGAACTGGTTGTTTCTAAATTATCTGCAACAAAAAATAAAGAAAAATACACAAGGAAAAGGGAATAAAAATCAAATATGCAAAGGGATCAAAGTATGGCAGTAGATTTTCAAACGGTGTCCAAAGGCAATTAGATTTATACCAAAACATCAGTATATTTTACATGATTGTTGGTGGCATGTCAGGTAAAGGATCAGAGAATATGACGGCTATAATAGTACACAGACATTTCAAGTATTTTTTTAATTAATAAGTAGATTGAGCAATGATTGATCATAAAACACAAAGACAACACAAGCCAGCTAAGGCGAACCAACAAAACTAACACAAGGAAGACTGAGACAAACCATGGCACATATTCTGAATTTTAAACATGTAACAAACACATCAAGCAGCCAAGAGTACAAAAAAAAAAAAAAAAAAAAAAAAACCTGACATGAAATAAAATGCAGAAGAAAACAAAATGCGGTCTAGACAATAAAGCAGGAAGCAACGCTTTCTGAAGCAGTGGCTTAAAAAGAAGAATAAGAACATTTAACATGGACAAAGAGAAACAAACAACTTAAAATATATGTGGTGCTGTTAAGCTTATAGAACATATTGAGACTGGGGTTTAAGGTGCAGAGTTTCTTCAGTCTTCACCTCCTCAGCAGCTTCTCCTGGGGATGAGCGCACCATTACAACAGATTTTCATTTGTCGCTGGAGTTCATCGAGACTCGCCGGGCCCTGGCTTGGCTGCATCCTTTAGAAACGTTTAATTGAAAAGACCTTTTCGTTCTCCTGTCATGCTTGTAAGGCTCCTCGTGCAGGAAGGCAAAAAGAATGCAGACAGGCCAGAACCGCCACAGCCTCTGAGCAACAAACTTACAGTTTAGAGAGAATGCTTGCTGCAACTGAGCACTGATTAATCCTTAAAAAATGTTGTTGGACTGATCACACAGTTTACAGTATGTGACAAGAAGGGGATTAAACATCAATAAACATGTTTATTAAATTTTCACCAGGGTATGGTGACAGCTGCCACTTGCTAGATCCACCACTGTACCTAATGTTTTTTTGTCGTAATGAAAATAATTCTCTTTGCGTTACATATTTATAAGCAACATTCGTGTTTTGTAATTTTGTGACATGTCATTTTTGTTTTACATTAATGTTATAGTTTCATGTAAACAATTAGGCGTCGTAAATTAGCTGTATTTTCGTCTTAAAGTCGCTTTCTGTGACCTTGAACGCATCACGGCGCAGCTCCGTGCCACCAGGGGGCGATATGGAGCTCAAACAGGGGAAGCAGCGCGGCGCCACCACAGGCTCCAGTCTGGTTGTCATGTGCCATTCAGTCTCTCTGGAGGTCAGCTGACACATCGCCTTCCTGCGTGTGATGTTTACTTTCTTTGTCTTAGCAGTTAATGTAAGGTTTACTTATTTTTTTTGAATGAATGCGTCGCTATGCTTCAACCCGGAGAATCATGGTAGTCGTGAACTCGGTGTTAAAGCTGTTGCAGAGACAGACGTACACCTGTCTGTCCCACCGGTATGGACTCTACCTCTGCTTCGGTGGACTCGTCCTCATGATTGTTTCCGCATTTCAGTTTGGAGAGGTGAGACTCGTCTGTGCTTAAAGCTCTTGACACTTTAAGACTATCACTTTTGTTTTGGGATAAGCTGCTTTTGCAATCTGTTCTTATCAGCGTAACACGAGTATCTGAAGACTCTTTGTCACCAGACTTCTCTAAAAAAAACATATTTTTAAGTTGATCTGCTTTTTAAACATAAATATGTATTTTACATAATAATTGATTACGTTTTATGAACCTACTTGGTGTTCAGAAAAATTCGTCTTTGATAAACATTACTTTCACTCCTGTTGTTAAGTTACATGCAGAACCAATGCAGACATGTTCTTCTTGATTTTCTACATCTGCCTTATCTGTCTGTTTTAGCAACTTTTTGACATCTTGCTTTAACTTGTTAAAAAAAA
>JARVLU010000646.1:13859946-13884707 GCA_031762415.1 Simpsonichthys santanae
AAAACGTACATAGTTGAATGATAAAAGATATTTATGTTGTGCCACTTTCTGCAAAGTTCATAAATCATGTCACACACACACGTTAATGATCTGCCGTGTGTGGTAAAGGTCTTCCTCTGGTTTTGCCGTTTCCTGTGACTTCACCTCTTAACACTTCAGCGCTGATAAACGTCTTTTTTTCCTCTTCCTGTGTGACGATTTAACCACAGATACGAGAGCCGCTTGATTCAACCTTCCACGTTTGACAAACGTGCGAAATTGACTAATTTCACGCACATGTAGCAGAAGCACAACTGCACAGTCCTTCTCCGAGCCGACGCTTGTTTAGTCAATTCTTTCTCGCGTTGTGTTTTTTGTATCTCCGGCAGCGACAAGCCCGAGTGCCTGCTGTCCCACTGCATCGTGGCGCCCATGTTGGCGCTGGATCCCGCCCTGCCAACCAGCGTTACCGTCAAAGAGCTGCCGGCCATCTCGCCGTCCTTTTCTGCTGCCAAAGAGCTGCTGCTGATGAACAAACCCTTCCAGCCGACGCTCGCCGTCTCCGTGGTCGTCTTCCACTCGCAGGCCGACGGTAAAAACACGACGATGGAGGAGACGTTCTTTTCAGAACTACAACAAAAGGCCAAAATTTGGCAGGAAAGGATGCTGCCTATTAATTAGTCTCAGATGGGAGAGTGATAAATACCGTATTTTCCGGCGTATAAGTCGCATCAGTCAAGAAAAGCATCGTGAAGAGGGAAAAAAACACAAGTCGCTTCGGCGTACAAGTCGCGTTTACTATGCGCCACCGCTGACCCCCGGGAAACGTGGGCTGGTGTTGTGCCAAAAATCGATTGGTCATGGGAGGACTCTTTGTTGCAGTTCTTCGAAATTTAACAAGATTAACACTTAAAAACAATTATTACTTTACTTGACTTTATAGCAAAGGTGTGTCTCAGTTTAACTTTTTCTTTAATAAATGCACTTTAATGGTAAATGTTTGGCAGGGGGGTGGTGGGGGTAGAGGTACAGGAACAACGTACCATTTTTTCCACCCTATAAGTTGTGTTTTTTTTTTAACATAACTTACATGCCCTATGACTTATAGGCTGAAGCGACATACTGTATTTATGGATTTTTCCCCCCCATATTTATAAACCCAATTTTTGGCTGAGATATGAATGTTTTCTTTCATTCTGTCTGAAAAAAATAAAGCAGTACCATTTTCAGCCACTTGATGGCAGCAGAGTAGTAATAGCGGTGTGGCATACCGTTGCATCATGTAATAGGTAAATGTGGCTATAATGACAAATTCAAAAAAGTTCAGGACAAAAACAACTGGACTTTATTTATTGTACTTTACTTTATACTTTTTTTCTTGAACTTTTTAGAATTTACCATGTCCTGGATGACTGAGAATCTTCACCAGCTATTAGTGACACAATCGGCCTGCCATAGTCTCCCCACCTTCGTTCTGCTCGCTGCTTGTAACCGTCAAACCAGCTGCACCGCCTCGGCGCAATGCAGCTAATTTGACCATTAAAGTACATTTATTAAGCAAATGTTAGACTGAGACACACATTTACTAAAATTTTGAGCAAACAAATTATTGTTTTTAAGTGTTAATCTTGCTAAAGTCCTCCCGTGCACCCTCCCGTGGCCGCTATTTGGCAGCCCGGGTTGTCAGCGGTGACACATAATAGATGCAATGTATATGGTGAAGTGACATATTTATGGGTTTTCCCACTTTATTAGACAAATATGGACTGATGCGACTTATAGGGCGGAGCAACCTGTACGGTGGAAAATACAGTATATGCCTACAGGTAGTTGACAAAAGCCTAGAGGGCCCTCTTGCGCCTCTAGCTTCTGCAAATTGTAATGTTTACTCTGGTTCATGTCTATGAATGAACATTTAAAGCACCAGTCAAAAATGATGTCATGAATATGGAAAAAAAAAAAACACATATAAGTCGCAGGACTGGCAATTCTATTAAAAAAAAACTGCGACTTATATGTCAGAAATTACGGTACAAGTACATTGTTGTCACGTGAAAATGTGTCTAGAAAATGATGATTTTATTGCAATAATAGGAGGAATTTGTCTTTTTTATACTCATAAGATGATTAAAAGGGGTTTTTTTTTTGCTTTTGTTTTCTGTGTTAACAGCTAATAAAGCTTATAAAGATGTTTCTAAAGAAGTCCAGAAGTTCACAGTTTCCTGGTGTTTACTGGTGAGTGTGATTTTGTCCACTTAATAAATCCCCGTCCTCCTTTTACACGTAAAAGACACGAGCCTTGTTTGGATTCACGCTCACAGAATGTGCATGATTAAACTTAAAACGTTGCTTTGTTCACGCCCAGACGACAGACAAAGAGGCTCCGGGTCTTATCCGCATGCAGACTTTGGCCTGTCTGAGCGGCTTCCCGGCGTCCTTTAAGGAGACGGAGCAGCTGCGAGTCAAACTGCCCTCGGTCGTGACCGGCAAGATCAAACAGGTAAAACTCGCGTTTTCAGTCGCGCCTTGTTATCGCAGAGAAATCTGTGGTTTGCATTTAAAGGGAGTCCTAAACCATCTGCTCACCTTTTTGACTCATTTGTTCCTGAAACCTGTGGAAAAAATGATTGGAATCCGCCTCGAAAAGGTTAAAATAAATAAATGTTTATGTTTGAAACAGCAGGTGGCAGCGTTGTTCTTTGGATCAGTGAGAAGCGGTTGTGCAAAAGTCTTAGTTTTTAGTAGTTTCTGTAGCGTCATCCATGTGGTGATGAAAATGTTTGTTTCTTCTTTTGCCACCTGACAGCAGCTGTGTTTAAAACTAAAACAAACTTCAGGCGTCCATCTTTTTCTGCGCCCAGAGAAGAATCAGTCGCTTCTTGGTGTTTATGAAGCATTCACACTATCGTCGTCCATTTTTCTTCCGTTCGTTTTTCGGCATCTTTCTCGTTCTACAATTTTTGGTACTATTTCAGCAAATCGTATAACAAAACGTTCAGCTTGTTCAGGAGAAGGGCGCCATGACTTTTGGTTTTGGTGCAACTTTAGCTTTTTGAAATATTCAGCCTTTTTCTGCCATTTTTGTCCTCATAGAAAATGAATTGAGCTCATTTTACATCCTTATAGCTTTAGATGTGTTTACAACCTTTTACTGCTCATTTCACATTGTTCCTGCTAACTACAACATTTTTTGTGGTTCTAACTTCTTTCTGCTCCTTTCAGCTTATTTATACAAGTTTTGGCTTTTGCTGCTACTTCAACCCTATTTAGCTGTTTTATGCACATTTTAGCATGTAAGCTAATTCCACATACAGTATTTTACACTCATTTTAACATTTTTCAGCTTAATTCAGCAAAAATGTGCTCTTCACTTCTGCTAATTTAAGCTTTTTTCTGCTTTTTAAGCTACTTTGCAGCTCTTTTTTATTGCTAATTTCAGCTTTATTCAGATAATTTCCACCTTTTTGTGCTTATTTCTGCTTCTTTCAGCCTAATTTGGCAAACGTGTTCTTTCTGCATTCATCTGCTAATTTAAGCTTGTTCTACATTTCAGCTACCTTTTTTTGTTGCATTTTTTAGTTAATTTCAGCTGTTTTCAGATCAATTCAAGTTTTTTGTGGTAACTTCTGCTATTTTCAGCCTAATTACCTTATTTCTGCTAGTTTCAGTTATTTCAACTATTAACCTTTTTTTATGCGATTTTTAAGCTTTTTCAGCTAATTCCACATTCTTTTTTTTATTTTTTTTATCTTTATTTATACAGGTAGTCTCATTGAGTCACAATAACTCATTTTCAAGAGAGACCTGTTTTTGGGAGCAGATGGTGGGGGTTAAGGGCCTTGGTGAAGGGCCCAGAGTGGGGCAAATGAGGGTGGAGGCAGGTGTGGGTGTTTCACCTTTTCCACCCACATTTTGATGGTGATGGTACTGGGAGTTGAACCTGCGACTTTCCGATCACAGGCCCATCTTCTCTAACCTCTGCACAACCACTCCCCAATTTTCTGCGCTCCTTCCACTTCCTTCTGGTAGTTTAAGCTTTTTTTTCTACCTTTCACCTATTTTTTTACATTTCAGCCTTTTTTTGTAGCTAATTTCCTAATTTTCTGCTAATTTCTGCTTATTTACACCAAATTCAGCAAAGATGTGTTGTTTCTGCTTTATTCTGCTAATTTAGGCCTGTTATTCCTTTTTAGCTAAAATTAAGCGTGTTTTTTTTTTTTTTACCTAATTTATGCAGTTTTCAGCAATAAGCATTTCACATTGCATTTTCATAGGACATGCAATTTCTCTAGTTTTATTTTAAATGGAGCTAAAATTTCTCTTTTTTTAAATGTAAATTAAGGACCTTGTGTGGCTCTGCTGCGTCTGCTGACGTCCAGGGTATTCTAAAAGGAACAATGGCACTAACGAGCATGGTTTAAGCTGAAATAATCAAACCAAACAAAAGCAGCCTGGAGCTGAGGATCTTGTTGAACCAGCTGACTGGGAGGTTCAGGCGCGAGTCGACTGTGTGTCCCCGTCTCCTGATGATAAAATCCCACGGCTGATGGAAATAAAGGGATAAATTAGGAAACATCTTTCATAACTGTCTTTGTATATGAAGAGAGTGCAAACAAATGTTATACAACAGGTGTTTAATAATAGCAGTGGACTGGTTGACGTGTTGCATCACTGTTTTTGTTGAGTGAAACAATAAGTTAAATACACAGCACATAAAAAATAGTAAAATATGTCTTTTAGAAGACTCAATTAAATGACTTTTGGTTCTGATAAACTTAAATGTAAAGTGTTACATCATCAGCATACAAGAATTTGACGTAAAACTTAATCAGTGAAGCTTTTAGGTCTTCAATGTCGCATTTCACAGAAATTTTTAGTAAAGTTAATAATTAAAAAAAAACTTGTCAAGTAAATGAAACAAAACACAAAGTGTATTCTTTACTGTAAAGTGTTATAAAAAAGTACTTATCCTTTTAATATTTATTATTCCAGGTTCTTTAAACTGTTCCATACGTTTTTCGGCGCCTTTCTCGTTCCACAATTTGTGTGCTATTTCAATAAATCAAAACGCTCAGGAGAAGGGTGCTATGACTCACTTGTGACATGGGTGCAACTTTAGCTTTTAGAAAATGTTAGCCTTTCTTACATTTTTTCCTCATAGAAAATGAATTGAGCTCATTTTAAATCCTTCTAATCTTTAGAGCTGTTTACAACCTTTTGCGGCTCCTTTCATTTGTTCTGCTTCAGCTTATTTCAGCTTCCTTGTGCAAATTTAACATTTTTTTCAGCTACTTTCAGCTTATTTCAGCTTGTTTGTGCATCTTGCAGATTTATTCTGTTAACTACAACCTTTTTGAGCTCTTTCTAACTTATTTCTGCTAATTTCAGCTTGTTATGCTCCTTTTATCTTATTTCTGCAAGTTTCATGCTAATTTGAGCTTTTTCAGCTAATTCCACAATTTAGGCACTCATTTAAACTTTTTTCCAGCCTAATTAAGCATAAATGTGCTCTCTGTACTTATTTCTTGTAATTTAAGCTTCTTTCTGATTGTTTTGCTACTACAGTATTCAACTGTTCTATGCACATTTCTGCTTTTTTTCAGATAATGTCCAGTTTTTTGTGCTAATTTTTGCTTTTTTCAGCCTAACTGGGCACACTTGTGCTCTCCATTTCATTCTGATAATTTAAGCTTTTTCCTGCATTTTCAGCTACTTTTTAGCTTTGTTTTTGGTGCTAATTTCAGCTGTTCTTTACTTTTTTATTTTGTTTTTAGCAAATTTCCTAAATGTTGTTTTCAGTTCTGCTTACTTAAACCAAATCTAGCAAATGTGTGTTCTTTCTGCTTTCTTCTGCTAATCAAGGCTTGTTCTTCAATTTCATCTACATTTCAGCATTTTTTATTTATTTATTTATTTTAGCTAATTTTAGCTGTTTTTCAGCAAGAAGCATTCACACTGCATTTTTGCAGGAAATGGAATTTCTCTAGTTTATAATTTTTTTTTTCAACCAAAATTATAATATTTTTTTAAACATCTGATTAAAGCTATGGGCTGGCACTGTTTAGTAATGCTTGTGGTTGTTAAGGTGTGTGGCGGCCATGTTGAACTGGCTTACCCCATTTGTTAGTTTTAGAGGTACATCCAGTGATTACTGACAGTTTCTCTAGCATCTGTCCAGTGGTTCATGGGATATTTTGCTAATATTTGCTAACAAATGCAGACGGGCAAAAACATATTTGTCCATATCTTTAAGTGTTTGTGAACACAAACAGCTGGAGACTCTGCTGGACAGAGAGGACACCTGCTGTGGATCTCCTCTTCTGTAATGTGATGAGATGTAGGTTAGCAGCATTTAACCCACATATCATCAGCATGAAACCAGTTGTTCCTCTCAGTGGACTGGTCTCCATACTTCCTGTCATGTGTTTTTGATATTCAGGCCGTAACCTGAACTGTCGGCGTCGAGTTCATCAGAACCACCGTTTGGAGCAGCGCACGTTCAGCCAGCGCTCTGAAAAAGGCCACCGGTATTTTCCTGAACTCGTTTGAACTCCCAAACTCAATCTGTCATCGTGATTTTTCCCTGGAAGCTGGAAGGAGCGTCAAGGAGTCCAGAGGAGACGATTCAAAGTGCGCGTGTTTGCTGTTTTGACCTGGCTGGACTGTAGCCTCCACACAATGCTCAGTTTGGGTTTCAAGGTGCTTCCTGGTGTCAGTCGGCCTCTTCTGTGAAAGAGGGATGATGTGCATAGTGTGGAGGGAGCGGTTCAGCGCTGGTATTTATAGCTGGTGTTAGACACTATGATAAGGTGCTGAAAGCTGGACGACAACCCTGATCTTCTGCCCGTGCTGCCGCCCTCGTGTTTGTGCACCGGCTTGCCGCGCTGACGTTTTTAGATTAGTGCGTATTTTAAAACATCAGGGAAGGCCAGCCGGATTGTTTAGAGGCAGCCGTCACCGTGAACAGCAGTTTGATTTAGGCTTCTCTAGAAAACCACTCAGTCTTTTTCCTCCAAACAAACGTCACCGTGACGACTCCGCTGCTTTTTACTGCCAGTTTGTTTTACGAACACACTTTTTTGTCCTCTTTTTGTTGTTTGGCGTTTTAATTTTCAAATGTCGGCTGCTTCGAGATGGCCGCGGCTGCTTATATTTTTAGGACAAAGTTCGAGGGCTCAAAAGTTGAATCCATTGACTTTGTTAAAGTGAATGGCTGCACATAAAATAAATTAAAAACTATAAATAACTACAGGTATTTAAAATGATGTAAAGCAGGGATATTCAACTGGTGGCTAGTGAAATACTTCTTGGAGGATCACGCTATCTTAGAGTTATTCCCGTCTGACGTGATTCTGTGCTGCTTGTCCTATTGGACCTCACATCTGCTTTTGACTCCATCAACCATGAGATCCTCATTTCTAGGCTGGAGCAGTGGGTGGGCATCACATGGTCAGCCCTCAATTGGTTTAGATCCTACCTCTCTGACTGAACCTTTTGTGTCAACATTGAGGATTTTAGTTTGTCACTGGCAACTCTTCTGCGGGGGGTACCGCAGGGGTCCATCCTCGGTCCTCTTCTCTTTTCGTTATACCTGCTGCCACTAGGTGCTTTTTTCCATAAACACAACCTACCCTTTCATTTCTACACCGATGATTGTAAAATTTACTTCCCCCTGAGGCACAGTGGTACACATTCTGTTCAACCTCTTTTTGACTGCTTGACTGACATCAGGGACTGGATGTCTTTAAATTTCTTAAGCTTTAATGAGAAGTCTGAAGTAATGTTCCCTCCTAATGGCTTGATCAAGAACCATGGTATCAACCTCTCCTCTCTAGCCCCGTTAGAGAAACAAAGAGTCACAAATCTGGGAGTGATAATGGATCCTTCCATGAAACTTAACAGACATGTAGACATGATCGTTAAATCCTGTTTTTTCCAGCTGAGGCGACTGTCTAAGCTAAAACCAATACTGTCCAAAAATAACCTGGAGACCGTAATACGCACATTCATAACATCTAGGCTTGATTACTGCAATGCACTTCTGTTTGGTATCAGTCAGACCTCCATTGCACGATTACAACTGATCCAAATTGCCCGATTCTTAACTGGTACAGGCCATAGAGAGCACATTACACCAGTTTTGGCCTCCCTGCACTGGCTACCAGTTCACCTTCGAATTCAGTTCAAAATACTCCTGCATGTTTTTAAATCACTGAACAGTTCTGCCCCCTCTTATCTCACTGATCTGCTGCAGCCATATGTCCCACCGCACTCTCTGGGGTCAACGAATCAGATGCTTCTTTCAGTTCCAGGGACCCGTCGTAAGCTCCGAGGTGACGGGGCTTTCTCTGTTACAGGTCCAAGACTGTGGAATAACTTACCACTGCCTGTCAGGCAGGCTCGTTCTATCACTGTTTTTAAGTCTCGCTTAAAAACCCACTTTTATTCCCTGACTTTTAACACTGTGTGATCTATTTGGAACTTGTCTGTATTCTACAGTGTTAGCCATTTAGTTATCTTCTGCTATTTGTATCTATATTTTGATTTTAATTTATTTTGTGTTTTGCTGTGTGCTTTACTTGTTTGTTTTCTTCTGTACAGCACTTTTGTTGGCCTTGTTGCTGTTTTAAGTGCTCTATAAGTAAAGTGGTATGGTAATTGGTGATTGTCTTTAGGTGCGAGTGTGAATGGTTTTCTGCTCGTTTGTCTCTGAGTGATGGACTAGCAACCTGTCCAGGGTGTCTCCTCCTCCGACTGCTGGAGATAGGCACCATGGATGCAAGAAGAGCCTTTTAGAGATGCTGACTCTGTCTGAGGTAAAGATGGACAGAGCTTCACCGGTCTACAAGATGCTGCATTGATTGTAGTCTTTTCCTCATTGTCAATCTTCATTCGTTCCTAATCTGGTTCTGACAGCACAACTGCTAATCTGGCAAATTAAAGAAAAGTTTGGTTTTAGCTTTCAGTCGCATTAGGATTTCATAATAAGCTGCTTGTTTGTTCATTTAAGGACATTAAAAGCTATATGAAAGGTAACTTGTGAGTGTCAGCATCAAAATAATTTGTCTTAGAAGGATTATCATCACTTGGAAGGATGAGTCGTAATCGGAGGATAAGATTTTACTACCATCCTGTCACACCCCCCGGAGCGGTTCAGGTTTTTTATTTCTCTGATTGTGAATTTCATGCAGGACGTCGCAGCTTCAGTTTAGACTAAACACCAGCTGCCTAAAGAGATCACTCACCACTCAGTTAATGAGTTTACTCACTCGGTTTCGACTTGTCAGATTACATTTTGGTTAGCCTTTGCAGTGACACGCGGGCCACAAACGTTGTGGTTTAATGTGCTGAGAGTCCAATCCACATGGGACGTGTTAATACTGCGGTGAGGAGTAACTTCAGCTGCTGCCTGGTGGATGAGCTGTACCACCAGCTGTGGGGTTTTTAATATCAAGTGCTCAGACTGAAGTAAAGTCCCTTATCTTTCACCTAAACGTGCTGTTTTTTTTAATTTTCACTGCTGTTTGAGGTGTTTTTTTAAATTATTTTTTAGAATGACAACATGTTCCCTCCACATGAGACAGGAAGCAGTCGCATATGGAGACTCGCCACTGCAGAAGCGCTCTCAACTGTTGGCAAGTCATAGAGTCAGAGTCAAAGTTTCTTTATTGTCATTCGCACGCCTTGTGGTACACGTGGTGGAACGAAATTATGTACACAGGATCCCACTTACACCCAACACTAAAATGTAAAAGAAAAACAGTAATAACGTCTAAGATATGAACTAAGAAAAACATCAACTAAAACTACACTAGGCACTAATAGCATAAAAACAATACATCGAACAGCAGCACGAACATGAGCCTTTGTGAGCAGATGAGCACGAATGTTGATTAACAGCTTCAGAAAACAGTGATTCTTCAAGTTAGATGCTGTTGTTTATCATTTTCAGCTCAAATTATATAGATATGTATTTAACCGAGGCAATAATCAGGCTTCACAAACAGATAAATTAACTATGCTATTTTTAAACCTTTTTCAGCAGTGTTGTGCTCTTGTGACAATGCTTCTCTCTCATCAGGGATGCCCTTCATAGCAGGGGTGTTTTTTTTTTAGTACAAATGGTAAAAGGACTGAATTTATAGAGCACCTTTCTATCTAATCAAGATGCTCAAAGCGCCTTACAACAACCTGAGTCTTCATTTACCTCCACACACACACATTCATAGAGCACTCTACTAGGGACGCTTCAGCATGTGACTGCTGGTGGAATCGAACCCCCAACTCTTGCATTGGAGGACGACTGCTGTAACCAGTCAGCCACCCATCATCATCATCAATATACATCATTACTAGTTTTCTGTCTCTATTATATATTTAAAGTTTTTTCTCTCACAGGCCTGACTCTTTCTAAAGTTGCTTTTGATGCCTTTAATTATTTTTTCATTACTATAATTTTTATTTTTTCCATTAAAGTACTCCTATTGATTTTTTATTTTATTTTTATTAAGCACTTTGGTAACAGCTGCTTCTTTAAATGTGCTTTAAAAATAAAGTGTGACTTAAGGTCTTAGAATTAAGCCTCATTATGGAACAGATACGTGTTGAGTTTTGTCTCTATCAGGGTCTAAAAGTCGTTATTTGCTTTACTCGCTCACAAATTGTTTCTGTCTCTGTTATCTCAGACACGTGTTTATTTGTCTTGCAGTTCGAGTTGTACTCGGAGGCCAGCATCGCTCTGCTCCACCTGAACACCCCACAGGATTTTGCTGATTTGGCTCAGCAGGCTAAAAAGAACCTGACTCTGGATGGGAAGGAGTTATCCATCAGCCCTGCCTACTTGTTTTGGGACATTACAGCCATCTCCCAGGTGGCGGCCATCTTTCTTAATCTCCCCTAAACACGCCACTTTAAAGTTGACTAATTAAAGAGTTTTTTTTTTTTTTTTTGGTTAAATATATAATTTTATTCAAACTAAGATAGTTTTTCTCTTTTATTTCCACTGAGATGGTTATCAGACATATCGCCACAAACAATTTGAAATCCATTTATCTCATAGTACGACTACCATTAACTAAACGGACAACGGCAGCGGTAAAAGATGTTTTGTTGTAATTTAAAATGTGTTTTTCACTTCAGTCCAAACAGGACGAAGACGTCTCGGCCAGCCGATTTGAAGACAACGAAGAGCTTCGCTATTCGCTGCGCTCCATAGAGAAGCACGCCCCCTGGGTGCGACACATCTTCATCGTAACGAACGGACAAATCCCCTCCTGGCTCAACCTGGACAACCCCCGAGTTTCAGTCGTTACACATCACGTACGCTTCACTTCCCTCCACACTGGATTGCACTATTTTCTTGGTACCACTTTACAAAAAGGCTCCCCTTGTACATGGCTAATTAGTAGTTTATAGATGCGTTATTAATTCCCCTATACACGCTTTATAAATCATTAATAATTGTTTATTATGCATTAATTAAGGGTGACAGACAAAACAGACCAGCTTCTTGCCAAATCTGTTCACCTATGTATTTCATCTAGAGTTGTTATATTAAACATTTCAGACTACCGGTAAGTTACTACCTTGTAAGCAAAACAAGTAAATCTAATTTTTTTAGGCTATATTATTAGTTGTAGATACTTATAATTCAGTATATGGTTAAAAAAGTACAAATACTTATTGTGCTTACAAGAGAGTAACTTAGTCTGACATGTTTAATATAACAACTAGATGAAATATATAGGTGAACAGATCTGGTAAGAAACTGGTCAGTTTTGTCTCAGTCCCCTTAATTAATGCATAATAAGCAGTTATTAATGATTTATAAAGTGTTGAAAGAGGAATTAATAACATATCTTTAAACTATTTATTAGCCTTATTGTAAAGTGGTACCTTTTCATTACTAGTTTATGACCAATCCATAAACCTCAACTATCTGTTGGAAAGTGTATTTAAAAATACAACAAATGATGAAAATAATCTAAACATTTCTGCTAAACACAAATGATTATGTTGTTATGAATGAGTTCTTGTAATTTATTTTCCCCCAGGATATCTTCTTGAACCACACCCACCTTCCCACCTTCAGCTCCCCTGCCATCGAGACCCACATCCATCGAGTCCCGGGGCTCTCCCAGAAGTTTATTTACCTCAACGATGACGTGATGTTCGGCAAAGACGTATGGCCCGATGACTTCTACAGCCACTCTAAGGGGCAGAAGGTGCAAACACAACAATGACGTACTCACCGGGTGGTTGGTTCAGAAGTCTAAATCCCAAACTGGCTTCACGTTTGTCTTTTTCCACTCCGCTTCAGGTGTACCTCACCTGGCCTGTTCCTAACTGTGCAGAGGGCTGTCCAGGGTCCTGGATCAAAGATGGCTACTGCGACAAAGCTTGCAACAACTCTGCTTGTGACTGGGATGGAGGGGACTGTCTTGGTGAGGGGCTCAGCGCTGATATCGCTACATATTTAGGCTGGTTTGTGTTTAATACGTTGTCTCTGACAGGTGCAGCAGGGAACAGGTTTCCAGCAGGTGCCGGTGGGGTTGCGCCCGATGCAGCAGGTGCACAGGTGTGGCAGTTCGGAGGTGGTCTAGGAGGTGCTGGGGGAATGTTATACTGCAATCAAGGCTGCGCCAACTCGTGGCTAGCTGATAAGTTTTGCGACCAGGCCTGTAATGTGCTCGCCTGCGGCTTTGATGTGGGCGACTGCGGCCAAGGTGAGTTTAAAGCAAACGCATCAAGTTCTGGTCCTTTTCTAAAAATAATTTCAACAAATACGATGGAAGTGTCAATAAATTTCACGAGAAGATCTAAATGAGCTTGTAGGCACGATCTGCATTGTGAAAACCTAAAATAATATTCCAACTCATGTCCACTTCTCTACAACTACTAAAACACATGAGGCATCCACATTTAGTACCTTGATATACCTCAGTAAATATGCTTTTAGTACTGTAACCTCTAATATACATCAAATATGTATTTGTGGTTATTGTCATTGAGACAAGTATTGTACAAAGAAATAGCAGGAAAATAAAGAAAACATGAAAGCAGTCTCACAGTTTGACTGAATACAATGAAAAGCCACCCTTCACTTCGTTCTGGAGGATTCTGAGCTATTCTCAGTCCAGAGAGAATATTTCATCCCTCCAGTGTGACAGCCCTACTCAATTCAGATGATCTGGTTAGATTATTGAATGTTTGAATGCAGTAGTTCCTCATTTATCGCCGGGGATCCATACCCTGAAGCCCTGCGATAAGTGAACAACAGCAAAGTAAGAATAGTAGTACAAGTAGTAAGTAGTAGTTTATTTTAGTATTTATATAAATACTGTATATATATTAAGGAGTTTTAAACCCTTCACACACTCTTGCAACATTCTAAACAATGTTTCTAAACTCTACTGTAAAAGAGCACAGAACGTCATGATTTCAGCTCTCTGCCTCTGCTGCTCTGTGCCACCTGCAAGCGCTCTCGGCCACGCCCACTTCTGCAGGATGAGCAGGTGCTAAATAATTTAACGTAATTTATTTTAAATTAAAACTCCATGCCGATCCTGCAGCTCGTCCCGTCAGTCAGCCAATTTTGTGTCGTGTCCAGTCGTATTTTGAAAAACCGCGATAGAGCGAGTCCGCGAGAAACGAGTTGCGACATAGCGAGGGACTACCGTAATGTCAAAATATTGGGAATTTTGCATTTGTTGGTCATCAGATTTGAAGTTATGTACAAGATGTGACTCAAATGTTGACTTGTTGGTAATTAAAGGGTATGGGATTGTAGTGCATCAAAACTATTCAGAAATCAGCCTTTGAAAGTTACAGGAACTTTAGCGGACCCTAATTGGACTGAATTGTTGGTCTGGTCTTGTGTTCTGAACTGATATTAAAATTGTGACTCTTATTTTAGAGCACTTTGGCGAGCTGTACCACGTGACCCTGCTGAGGAACCAGACTCTCTACACTCTCCCTCGGGGCGAGACCAAGCCGTATTTCAGCTTTGAGAAAGTGGCTCACCGAGTCTCCGAGGCCCACGTCAGCGACAGCCCCGCGGTGCGACACACTTCTGTGGCCAACAAGTGGAAGAGCATTCATCTGCTGCTCCATCCAGGCCACAACGCCACCAGCATTCAGTACAACCTCACCTTCCAGAGAGAGGATGACACGGAGTTCAAAATGATCTTTAATGTCGCTGTAGACACCCGTGAGGCTCCCCAGAGTAACGTTTCCAAGACTTTGAGCAAAGAGGCAGGAAAAGAGTCTGAGCTGACCATGACTCGTGAGCCGGTTTTCCCTTTCTCAGATGTTCCTGAGGAAAAGCGAGGGCCCAAGATTCACAAGCTTGGCAAACCTGAGGGTATCATCCAGGTTCCTTCAATAAACGTGTCCTTGCTACCAGCTGTCGTGCGCAGCGAACTTCAAAAGTTGGAGGAAAAGCTTCTGATCGGTGACATTACTGTGAAGGGTTATAATTTCACCAGGGCTGCACTTCTGGAACCGTACAGGTCGCTGTCTGAAAAGCACCGCAGCGTTAGCTTACAAGCAGGCAGAGCTGAGGGGAAGCCTTACAAAGACTTGGAGGGGGATCGCCAAGAAACCAAACCTCCCGTGAGAGATGACGTTCCAAAGAGCGTTCAGAAAAATCCCAACTTGGATGAAAATACGGGTGAAAAAGCCACTTCTGTTGAAAGGAAACTTGTTACTCCTTTCATCCCCGTCCACATTGACGATAAGGTTAATAATGTTGTTGGCCCCAAACAGTATCCTCTGAACGCTGCGATTGAGAGACCCATGATTTCCAAACTTTTAGGCAACTTTTCCCAAAGAAAAGCTGAAGAGATTCGAGCCCAGTCGCCCAGCGGCCCTTTAGTTGGAAGGAAACTCCAACACTTTACTTCCTCGGATCGAGGCTTCCTGCCGTGGGAAAAGAGGAAATATTTCCAGACTTTTCTTGAGGTAAGTAGATCCTTAAACTTTTAACTGGGAACTGTCTGCAAAGGCAACCACTATTATTATCCACCTGAAAAGAGTCTTGTTCTTCCTTCAGCTTTAATGATGTCCGAACCGCAATATGCACCCCCACAAATTTTATATAAAAACAACCGGCTGAGCACCGTGATGTGTGCTATTTGCTTTTATTGGCATTGTCAGTTGTCATGGCAACATAATTTGCAAATAATAATGCAATTTTTCTCATCAAAACACACTGACAGAACTCTTAACAGCTGCCACAGTGAGGTCACAAGAGGTCTCTGAACAAAACGTTTGGTGCCATTTTGGTTCAAGATGGCTGCCACAGCTACCACAGAAAACTCTAAATGGACTATAACTCATTCTTTGAGTTATTGAGCTGAAATTTGTTATGTTCATATCTGAGAGCGAGTTGTTACACATTCCTGATGCAAATTAAAACTCCATAACAAGCCGCCTGTGCTAAAAAGGCTTAGAGATATTAAGTTGAAATTTGGTGTGGTGGCAACTGAGAGCAATGCCCGATAAATACTGATTTATTGGCCGGTAGAGGAAAAAACCCTCCCCTCTGCACTTTACACAGAGTGGTGCGTTTACTAGTGTTGGAACAGCCATGGTGCATTCAAGAGCATAGGAACTATTAAATTCAGAAAGAAACAAGCCATAACCAAACAGAACCGAGCTCAGTAAATAAGCCAACTACACAACAGCGTGGACTTTCTAACAGTTTTGATAATAAAGGTTAATAAAGGTTGAATGAATATACTTCATTAAAATCAGCCTTTTTAAAGAACAGTCTTTCATTGTTCAGTTCAAAATACTGTATCCAATTTTTTGTCGTTGGATATTGCACCCCATAAATGTTTTGGAAATTCTAACCGTTCACGTTTACTTAATACAGTATTCATACTTTAAGAACATTTGATATGAGAAATTTACATTTGATACCTAAGTACATTAAATGTCAGATACTTTAAGACTTTTACTCAAGTAATAATTTTTAAAGGAGACTTTAACTTTTACCAAAGTAATTTTATGGTAAGATACCTGTACTTTCACTGAAGTATCACTTTGAGGTACTTTTTACAACACTGATAATAGCTGAGAACTTTCTCCATCACATACTGAATCCACATATTAAAAATTCAAAATGGCCACCATAGCTTAAACGCAAACATCACTATAACTCAATGATTTTTTATTTTTTACAATATTGAGCTGAAATTTGGTATAGTGGTAGCTGAGAGCGAACCCTAACACACAGTACTGTCAAATCAAGATTTTAAAATGGTTGCAACATGGCAGTCCCCATCAAAGTTTCTCCAGAATTTTCTAGTATTTAGTCAACTGTAGGCCTGTCACGATAACAAATTGTGCTGGGCGATTAATTGTCTTGGAAATTATTGTGATAAATGATAAAAAAAATTGAAACTTGACAATAATTAGCGATTATTGTCAAATTTAAGAAGAAACGTTGGTTAATTTGTTTTGAGAGTAGTACTTTTTTTTTACCACTGGATGGCAGTATAAGACTGTTTGAACCAAAGGATGGATAGTGAGGGAGCAAGCAGTGTGTCTCTTTAAGAAAAATGAGCGGGAGGCCCCTTGCCGTGACATGGGTTGTCTCTTGTTTAGGTTTTTTTTCCCCGAGATCGACCTGTTAGCTTAGCTTCTCAGCTTAGCTGCTTTTAACGATCCAAAAACGTGATTTTGGATGGTTAAAATAGATTTTAAAGAGAAAGGGAGGGGTCATTGAAGAGCACTGGAGTTGAGCCTTTTGTCATCCAGAGTATTCAGTAGAAAGAGAGAGACACGAAGAAACGATAAGCCGTTAAATGAAACGAGGTCGATAATTTTCATTTATCATGCGATCAATTGATTTATTGTTTATCGCGACAGGCCTAGTCAACTGTTTGTACCACTTTACGCATCATTTGCTTTGTGTTTACGCCACAGGAGCTCGAGCGTCTTCAGAAAGAACTGTCCTATGAGACCGATGGTACGGCTACCGGGCGTAAGCTGCGAGACACGTTTGCCGACTCGTTGCGTCACGTCAACAAACTGCTCAACAGCCAGTTTGGCTTCACGTCCCGCAAAGTCCCCGCCCACATGCCCCATATGATCGACCGTCTCATCATGCAGGAGCTGCAGGACACGTAAGGAGGATGAAAACGTCTACATCTGTGTCTACATCTGCGTTCAACTGAGCATCACTTTTCTCCCCCAGATTCCCGGACGAGTTTGACAAAACGTCGGCCCACCGTGTCCGTCACTCGGAGGACATGCAGTTTGCGTTTTCATACTTCTACTTCCTGATGAGCGCCCAGCAGCAGCTCAACGTCTCGGAAGTGTTTGACGAGATTGACACGGACCACTCGGGTATTTTGTCCGACCGTGAGATCCGGACTCTCGCCACGAGGATCCACGAGCTCCCCCTCAGCCTCCAGGTCAGTCCAAATCTCTGATTTCTCGTCTTCTCCTCAAAAGTCCACTCAGGTTTTAAATGTTTTTTTACAACTTGTGTTAAATGTAGGACCTGACGGGTCTCGAGCAGATGTTGATAAACTGCTCTAAAACACTCCCGACTAACCTGACCCACCTCCACCTGGTGAGCCCGACTCAGGAAGCTTATTATGACCCCAACATGGTGAGTTGACTTTACCTTCAACCGAAGTCAAACCTTTGTGACTACGTTATTTAAATCTAAATGGTTTTTTTAAGCCTCCTGTTACAAAAGGCCTCATCCTTCACTGCAAGTCCATCACAGAGCGGATTCATAAAGCCTTTAAAGACCAAAACAAATACAAGTGAGTTTTTATTTTTAACTTAATTATACATTTATTCCTAAATGTGAAGCTAACGTGGGTTTTGTTTGACAGATTTGAGATAATGGGGGAGGAGGAGATAGCGTTCAAAATGGTGCGAACCAATGTGTCCCACGTGGTCGGCCAGTTGGACGACATAAGGAAGAATCCACGGTGAGGGGAACTTCATAAAACAGAACCAGTCTCTTAAATAAAATAAAATAAAACTGGTGCAGTCACAGGCTGAGTCTGGTCCATCTGTTTTGTCACCAACAGGAAGTTCATCTGTCTGAACGATAACATCGACCACAGCCATAAGGATGCCGCCACCGTAAAGGCGGTGCTGAGAGATTTCTACGAATCTATGTTCCCACTGCCGTCCCAGTTTGAACTTCCCAGAGAGTACCGCAACAGGTTCCTGCACATAACAGAGCTCCAGGAGTGGTAATACAATGGATATGTCTTGAACAACTGTTGCATCATCAGTGCTATAGGGCAAATATTTTATATGCTGATTGACTCACACTAAAACCATTCCAGCCATGTTTTATAATCTACAGAGGTGATTTTTTTTTATGCATGGTTCCATGCAGGTGTATGTAAATACTGTATCTCCATAATGAGAAATAGTAATGTGGAGTTGTTTAGAGGTGTGCACACATTTAAACTTACCCTCTTGGACTTTTTGAAAATCTTAACCTGAGATGATTTGTACAGCTGGTTTTGATTTAGTTCTTCCAGCATGTTCAATAATAAGTTCACTTAAACTGATATTGTTGTGACATTAAAGTTGCATTAAAGCTTTCTTTTAAAGCTAAATAGGAGCTCGTTGTGCCTTTGAACCCAACTATTTATTCTGTTTTTATTAATATTATTATAAATG
This sequence comes from Simpsonichthys santanae, assembly GCA_031762415.1. Classification (NCBI taxonomy): domain Eukaryota; kingdom Metazoa; phylum Chordata; class Actinopteri; order Cyprinodontiformes; family Rivulidae; genus Simpsonichthys; species Simpsonichthys santanae. The sequence goes on from JARVLU010000646.1 coordinate 13,878,589, forward strand.
ATCATTATGGGTTCACTTTTACTGGAAGAACTACAAAACAACATGCAGGGTTTTAGTAGAAATACTCCAAGATGCAGTTTGTTACTCCTGCCGCACCATAAGTCGTAGAACGTGTTTCAACCCTTCACAATAAGAGCCTCAAAGATAATTTAAGAAAACTGTCCAAACATCTGAACTTTATGGATCATCTTATGTTTTTTTGTTCTTCAGTAAAATGGATCCTGCTCAGTGTTTCAGTAGTTTAGATGAACAACTGTTTGCAATTTTCTACTTAACCCACTAAAAGCACATCCATGTATGGAGGGTGGAATGTGACAAAATTAAACAAACGATACATAATAATTAAATGTACAGTATATTTTAATTATTCAATACATCATTAAATCATTAAATATACAAAGTAGTAAATACACAATTAATTAATAAATAAATGTACATTTTAAAGTCGTTATTTTGTGATGTATGTATTTATTTAATTTTGTCACATTCTACCCTCCATACTCCATCATCCTTGGATGCAATAATAATGAAAAACAGAACAAATGCAGTTGGGTTCAGGAACACAACAAGCTTTATCCCCTTACGTTTACTCTTGTAAGAAAAGTATTTTTTTAATATTGCAACTTTTTCCTGTCAATAATGTTCCCACTTTAATCTCTGCACCCAAAAACCCAACTGTCTCCTTATACTATATATACTACCTTATATCCTAATACTGTACTTTATCGTCTGAGCATTTAAAATCTTCAGTTTTTTTTTTTTGTACCAAGTCAAAATCACAATTGATTATGGTTTTCAACTAAATTCATCTAAATCTGGAACGATTGATGATTTGTTTGATTGAGTTTTATGTTTGACCAAGATTAACACCAGCTGTTTTCTCGTATGACGATAATCAGGGAGTGTTATTATCACAGTATCCAAACGTCTGTCTCAGTTCAACCAGAGGTCAAAACCTGAAAATCAGAAAAATCGTCTCATAAGAAAAGCCAGACTGGTGCATTTCTAACAGATAAGTTCACTTCTGGTTGACTTCTTTAGTCATGTCATCATCTTACTGCTCATATCTCAGATATTGTAAAGATAAAAAGGCTCTGTCCTCTTGGACTGTTTCCTTGTTGAAGTAGTGGAAATCTTTTAGGAGGGTTTAAAGCTTGAGAATGCCCGTTTTAAATAGAAACTTTAAATTTAGCTCGGGCTGCTTCAGGCTAGTTCTGAAATGTTCCTTTCTGCCTCCTCTCTCTGAATCAGCGACATGATGGTGTCGGGGGTGTCACTTTGTCACCCTGTTGCCCTGCTGCCCTCTGCGTGCTGCTCCCCTCACAACACTTAGCCCAGAAGACGTGCGGCCTTTAACAAGTCAGGGAACGCTCGTGTGTTTTATGTGTTAAAGAATAACCTTCAACGTGTCGTTTTCCAGGCGCTTATATCGAGACAAGCTGAAGTTCTGGACCCACTGCGTCCTCGTGACTCTGGTCGTCTTCACCGTCCTGTCCTTCTTTGCCGAACAGGTCGGTATATCCGCCTCAGTTTGTGTACACGTTCAGATTAAGACACATCGGGCACCCGCTCTCCGTTTCCACGATTCACTCTTGAGCTATGAGCGCTCCAAAACGCCAATCTGAGCTCACATGTTTGGTTAGTTTGATCAGCTGACTTTACGGAAGAGAAAGACTCAGAAATCCTCGTTGAAAGGTGAGACCCTTGTGGATCTGGATCAGAGAGTACTTTAAACCTTTTGTCAGATAAAATGGATCTATAGGTGGAATTTTTTTACATTTTTAATTTATGATTTTCTCCTGTTTTAGTAGTAAACCTCACAGGACGGACTGCAGGCCTTGTTAAAGAACTCTACCCACTGAACACCATCTTAATCCATAGGTTTCCAGTTGCTCCTCAGCAACGTTAAAGAAAGGTTAATAACTGGGATGACCTAAGGGGAATTTCAAACACAGCAGCCCGCAGGGACCAGTGCTCCCAGTGAGGAATGTGCCGGACTCGTCCAGCGTCTCTGTCGCCGCTCAGTTGATCTTTTTGGCAGCAGTTGAGTCTGACTGTCTGAGTTACGAAAGTACAGTTTAGATTAAAGAGATCAAAAGTGTCCCGTGTCCCCACACACACACACACATTTCTCTGCCTCACATCTAAGGTTATCTTTGCGTTCTTGGATTACAAAGATGGTAAATAGACTTGTAGCGCCTTTCTATCTGCATGATCAAGATACTTGAAGTGCTTTACAACACAATCTGTGCCCTCAGTTACCTCCACACACACATTCATGCAGCACTCTACTACATCTCTACAAAGATAATCTGAATCTGTAGAGACTAATCAGAGCTTTATCACATTCATACACCGATGACACACATCAGAGACAATGAGGGGTTCAGTGTCTTGCCCAGGAACACTTGGGCCTGTGACCGCTGGTGGAATCGAACCCCAGCTCTCCCATTGGAGGGCGACTGCTCTAACCACTCAGCCTCAGCTGACCCTGTAGATGCAACTAAAAGATTACCGTATTTTTCAGTCTATAAGGCGCACCAGATTATAAGGCACATTAAGCGAAACGAAACAATCAGGTACGTCAAACTTTATTCAACTCATTCACATAAAATCGGTTTGAGGTCAGTAAGCACAACCAGAATTAATACATAAGGCTCTCTGTCGAGTTTTGAGAAAATTAAAGGATTTTCAGTGCGCCGTATTGTCTGGAAAATACGGTAGCTGAAGCTAAAAGTAGAAAATGTTAGTTCAAAGTAGAAAAATACCATCTTAAAACTAAATGTATCAAAAGGCAAGCTAAAAAATAGCAAACGACTAGCCATAGCTAATAGTTTCAAAAGTTTAGCAAATTGCACTTTAGAAACTAAAAGTACCAAAAGACAAGCTAAAAGCAGAAAAAGAAGACAAAAACGCAGCAAGTTTGTTAAAGAATTTTTCAAATAGAACAATGTTTTTATCAGAAATAAATAAATGTATTTCTATAAAATGTTTCTAAATAAGTTTCAAAGTTCATGCTCAATAATCCAGTAAAAAAAAAAAATCCAACAAAGTTCAGTGTGGACAGTTTCTTTTTTTTGTGTTGTTGAGACGTTTCATCCTTCATCCAAAGGACTTCATCAAGCTGAGGAGCCACAAACAAACTCAGTTTCACAAGAAGTGCACACACAGCGGACCAACCAGTTTGTTGGTGGCTCCTCTGATTGAAAAAGTCATTTGGATGAAGAACGAAACATCTCAACAACAACAACAAGAAAATAATAATAAACCGTCCAGATGCCCTTTGTTGTTCTTTTTTTACATGGATTATTGAGCATGAACTTTGATGTTTTGATCCACTTTGGCTATGGCTGCCTTAGAGGAGTCGACAGGGGAGAGGGTGGGCCCCAGAAACCATCTTATCACCAGCAAACTGGTTGTGCCACTATGGGAGTGTACTGCTTGTGGGACTGAACTCGTTTGTGGCTCTTTGAACTGATGAAGTCCTCTGGATGAAGGACGAAACGTCTCAACAACAAAGAAAAAAAAAAAAAGAAACCATCCAGATGACCTGACAGAACTTTGTAGGATTTCTAAATAAGGTTAAATATTTTTGAAATAGTCAGAAATTACAAAAAAACAAATTTCCTAGCACCCACTTCTTGAATGAGCCGAACGTTTTGCTATGTGATCAGCTGGAATCGAACAAGTATGGAGGATTAGTTGGATTGTACAAAAAAAAATAAGAGGAACTGTGAAAGCGCTGAATCAGCTTTCTTTTAATAACACAAATACCAATTTCCTCTTTATTTTATTTTTTTCCAGCTGATTCTGCTGAAGCGAAAGCTGTTCCCCAGACGCAGGGCAAACAGAGACAGCAACCCCGAGCGGGTGTGAAGGAGGAAGACTCTTCTCGCTGAGCTTCGCCCTCCACCTCCCCTCTCCTCCTCGGCAGCGAGGCCGGGAACAGAGTCCGGACTGGGCGACTGGGTTGAAACGGGAGTCCGGAGTGCGGCGTCCCGTCGACGCAGCTGGAGGCTCTTGTCAGAAGGAGCGAAGACATTTTGAAGATGATGGATGGTGATGGCTGGTGAAGGAAACCACAGCCAGACATTTGATACCTGTAAACTTTATTTCTTTCACTGAGAGCATTCGAGACACTCCGCACACCTCACATCGCTCTCGTAACGCCGTGCCATCAACCCGTCACTGACACATGTACTGCTAATAATGGACGTCCTCACCGCAGCAGGTTTTATCACAAAATGCTCAAACTCCACTGCTGCTTTTATTTCTACAAACGTTTAAAGTTTTCATTTTTTTGCATTAGTCTTTTTTTTTTTTTTTTTTAAATGGGGGTACAAATTGGCTGCTGGGAAAATAAAATCGGTAAAAAAAAAAAGTTGCTTTTACGATGTTGGTTTCCTTTTTAAAAACGTTTTCGACTGTTACCTTTCAAACAAAGTGCCTTTCCGTTCGGTTTGAACGTGTTCTGTACGTTGGACTCTTGGTTTACGTTATGACTGGGATGGAACGTGTTCTGTTGGACTCTTGGTTTACGTTATGACTGGGATGGAACGTGTCGATTATTACCGTATTTTTTGGCCTATAAGGCGCACTTGAAATCTTTTTCCTTTTCTCCAAATTGACAGTGAGCCTTATAATCCGGTGCACCTTATGTATTAATTCTGGTTGTGCTTACTGACCTCACACTGAATTTTTTTTGTGGTACACGGCGCTCAAATATCTGTCAAAATGTTTTGGTTTTGCTTAATGCGTCTTATAATCCAAAAAATACGGTATTGTAATAGATGTGGTACGGATTATGAGTGTGCAGCCTTTACGGCCAGCTGTAAGTGTGTCCCTGTGGGACTCGTCAGGCTCGCTGCTGTCTGAAATTCAGACCCCCCCCCCCCCAGTATGTTCTGTAACTTATTGTCTTATTGTGACCAGAATGGAAACCTGGTCTCATAAATGTCAGTTTTAACCATGTTCTGTATTAAAAAGAGAAGATTTAAGCGACTGCTTGGAGCTACAGTGTTCGTCGGCGAGGCAGACGGGACACTATACGAACATTTCTGGGATTTTTCTCGTTTTGGATCAGTGGTTTGATTGAAATAAATTTTATTTGATTCAGTCGTTTTGATTTTTTTTTTTTTTTTTTTTTAACGTGTGACTTTTTTCAGTCGCTATTTGCTTGTATTTTAAATTCCGTCTGTGATTTTATTTGTGCCACAAAGTAGAGGAACAAAATGTCATGTTAGGACTTTAATGAGCGTCCTTTTTAATGTTTGTAATTTTGCTTTTGTTTCTTGAAGGAATGCGTATTTCTCAGGATGACTCGGCCATCACCACCAATTTTTAGGTCAGTATATGTAAAACTGGCTGCATTATTATTATTATTTATGTTTGCCAAGGCTGCTTTGCTATGGCGGCCATCTTGACTGACCAAACCGTTATCTGTTGTAGATGTACCTCCAATGATTACTTTCTTAAACATTCATTAAAGTCCATCTATTGGTTCATGAACTGCTTTAGTAAAAGACAGACATTATAGACGTTTACGTCTTAAAACTTGACCAGAAGTGTTATTTTATATTCGAGTTCTTTCATCAGACCCATGTTTTTGCCTGTTCTCGAGTACGTCTTCCTTCAGTAAATAAAACTAACCATTTGTCAAGATTTATTGAATCTTTAGACGTGGATGTGTGGAAAACTTTCTGTGTCGATTTTACGGCGAGTATTTAGAGTCGTTATCACCAAGTGTCATGAAGTGATGATTTCTTTCTAACTCGAACCATTTAAAAGATCCAAAGGCTTCTACTGCAACAAAAATATGTTTATAATGTATTAAAAGTAATCCTAAAGCATTTAACAAAGTATTTTAAACGTGAAAAAGATCAAATACATTCTACAGTTTGCAAAAAAGTGCAGAAAAAAGCTCCATCTCTACAGAGTTAACATTTTCTTTCTGAATTATTTGTAAAATAAGCCGTGTTTCACAAAGATCATGTTGCATTTTATTTAACGACCACTGCTATTCTGCAACATTCATCATCATTTAGATCCCGTCACAGCACTGAATCAGCACTGCTCAAAGTGCAAAATGACATTCTTCTGTCCCTAGATGCAAAAAAACC
>JARVLU010000646.1:13982536-13993295 GCA_031762415.1 Simpsonichthys santanae
CAACTATTGATTTGTTTGGGGGGGGTGGGGGGTGGGGGTTGTATATTAATCTCAATACAATCAGCTCTCAGTAAGTGAAAATACCTCCATTCTCTTGTCTTCAGCACACTACACTGTAAAACCTGACAAGTTAACTCAAATAATTTGGAGAAACCAATTTTACAGATTGAAGTTTTAAACTCAAACTATTTTAGTTTATCTAATTATGTGATAAGAGTCTAAAGAGCCCAAAGCAATTATGATAAAATAACTCAAATGCATTTGTTTATTAACTCATTTTATTTAGTATGTTGCAACTTAAACATTAATTGTGGTGGGACTAAAATGCTGTATTTATTCATACTTATTTTAAAAAGTTACATGTTCTTATTTAAAAAAAAAATCAAATTACCATAATTCCCAGTGTATAAGCCACTACTTTTTTCCTCACACTTTGTACCCTGCGTTTTTTATGCAGAAGCAGCTTTTTTTTTTAATTTTTTTTTTTTACATAATCTTCATATTTTATTTTGAAAGACTTCCTGTTGTCTTTCAGCATTTTCCTTTGACTGAGTTGCCCTGCTCCCACCCCTATTGGGGGCAGGCCTTTGATACAGACAGGGTGAATGCCCTCAGGTAACCACATGTTCCAAACCTCTTGCTCAGGGTTTCAAATTCCCTACATAACTCCACCCACTCTGTCATCATGTGACCAGAAGTCTAACCTGAATGACCAATGAGGTACTCTCCAGGACCATCCCCAAAGATAGTCACATGACCTCGATAAGACTTCTGGGTAAAATTATATATAATTTTTAAATAATTTCAGTTACATAGGTATTTGGCACTGTTTTGTCCAGTGATTATTGCTTAGATAGTTATTGTGATCAATTATGTTTGAGTTGCTTTCTCTCATCATCTAGCTTCAGCAACACTATTTGAGTGAACTCAAAAAGAGCTACTACACTTCACAGGATAGCTCAGATGCAGAGCGTAGATTAGTCCAAACAAAAATTACAACCTGATCTTCAAGAACAATGAATGCCTGACGATGACAGCTCAGCGATGACATCAGAAATAGGAGGGGTTTTATTTATTTGGTCTGAATCAGTGATCACAACTTAAACAATTTAAAGTAACAATACTCAAAATAAACAATAAACATATCTGTATTTATTGCAAGTGAGTTAGTACGTCATATTGTTTGCTTTGGATCTACGCAACTCAATTTATAAAAGTTTCTCTAACAATTGAGCTGAAGTGAGTACAAATAACTAACTTCTTTTAATAAGAAGCACCATTGGGTTTTACAGTGTAGTAATGATGATGTTAAGAAAAAACTGCGTCAAGGATCAAAACAACTGCAGAGTAAAGACGATTTGACTGCACTGATCTGTGAAGAGTGCAGGCTGCAGTGAAACTATGCTGGCTAGTGTTGATTAGCTGTGGCGGCCATCTTGAAATGACTTGACTCCCAAACATCCAATGATATGAGTTTCCTTAAAATCCATCCGTTGGTTGGTTCATAAGATATTTTGCTAATACAAACACAAAGGCTTGATCAGCCTGCATTCAGAGTACAAGTATGTGTTAGATATGACTCTGCTACTACAACACCAAATATTAGCTTACAGTCTATAAAACTAAACATAGCCATTCTTGTGTTTTCTGTCTAGAACTGAACTGAACCCCTCAAAACTTGTAACATCTGTGGCATTGTGCTGTGATAAAACTGTATATTTTAGAGTGGCCTTTTAAAATGTGTTAAAAAGTCTTTAAAGTTTGAGTTTATATTTGTGTTCGGTTTACTTATATTATAATTAGTTTCAATGTATTAAACTGGTTGTTACTTAAAATCACTACAAGTTGCTGCTGAATTAATTTTGCAACTTTATTTTACTTCTGCAAAGGATAGTCCAGGGTATCCTGTATGATAAAGAGAAAAACAAAGAGACAATTTATATATTTTTCATATTTTTAGAGAACTGAATTTACTCTCGTGGCTGCCTATTTCATTCTTTTGGGTTCTTTTCACTGAGGAGTAAAAATCACTAACTAAAGTACACGACCTTCACCACAAAGACTATTGTACTTTGTATTTCATGGGATCATTATTTCATTTTATTTATTTTCACTTGGCTTTTAAAGTAAGTTCAAGCAAAAATGCATTTTTAAATCATTTTCACTTTTAGTCATTGCTTGGATAAGTGTAGGCATTTTATGCTTGGTTAGTGGTTGTAAAACACATATTTTTGGTTAAAACTGGTGATTCCTTAAATCACTGTAGCTTCAGCCTCCCAGTTTGTCACTGATTAGAAGAAATGATTTGGTCTCAAAAGCTGCATAAATAAGTTACATGTCTGAGCTGAAAGCATCATTGTGAGTGCATTGTGTTTTTACTCTGACTCATATGAATAGTCATTTCCATCTCCACTGAGCGAGTATTAAAACTGAACAACGGGGTGAGAAATCAGGAGAACTACAATAAAATATTAGTACTTTGCACTTTTTCTCTTGGGAGTTTTCACTGGCTTGTAAACTCAGCCCTTTATGTTGTTTACTACACTTTAGTGTTGCGTTTAATCTTCAACAGTGCCACCCGTGCAACATAATTTGTGCCACTGCTGTGATTGTCTTACTGTCGGAAAGCAGGAGGGCCAGTTGCTAGGTGACGAGACTGGAGCATCAACCAGAGTTTTGTCAGATGATGTCAACCTCGCTGAAATTTGCAGAAGTAGAAGGTAGAGGGGTTCGAATGTAGATACTTAAGATGGGTTTTCATTCCCCACAACAAAAGACAGTGAAGGCAAAAATCGTCTTGTCACTTTGAACAACAGTTTTCAGCCAAACAAAAATCTGCCAACGGAGACTCAGGATTTTATTTGTGATTTCACAAATTGAGATTTCGCAAATTGGAAACAGGTGATATTTACCTTTGGTACGTCAAGCACACTAATATTTCAGCTTGTGAAATCCTCATGAGGGAGGGGAAATTTTTCTGAAGTGACGCTACCGCCATTAAGGCCTCAGCTAAACACTAGTACATTGTGATTCAGGTGGCTACTCTTTATTTTTTCATAACGAGGCTGCTTTTATTTAAACTAATGAATGGTTTATTTGTGTGGAGTTATGAGCAGTCATTGTCTTACCTGCAGTAGACAGCAGTCATCAGAGTTTGGAGAATCTGGAGGACATTCTCACAGGGACGCAAGCTTACAGATGTTTGTAGCGGAAACTCATTTTAAATCAAATGTCCTTAAGTATCACCTCAATCTAATTCTACATGTTGAAACAATATTAGGTCATTTACTTTATACATCATGTTCTTTTGACATTTACAATTTAACCATTTTCTTAGATTGTGTCCATGTTGCTTCGCTAACTGCATGCTATCAAGCTAAATGAGTCCACCAGGAGTTCAGTTGTCTCTCTAACCAACAAGTCACATCTGGATCATACAGGGGTCTTTTAAACTCTTCAGAAAAAAAGCACCTTTTTTGTGCTTTTTATAATGTATTCATTACTGTCTGCAGCTGTTCGGTGTCAGTGCAGGCAGCTGGCACAGTAATACTGACACTGTTCGCCAAAAGTAGAGGCAGTGTAAATAAAAGTTTCAAGCAAAACAATCAGGATGTAAAAAAAATACCTGACACACCTGTACTGCTCACTTGGACTTTCCAGTTTTGGTTTTGACATTTGTTGAAGTAGCTGAATGTCACTCTTGAATGAGCTCTAACTGGAGCTGTCGTTTCTAACTCGAACCTGGAGCTCGGTCTGGTCCGGCCCGACCCGGATTAGGGTTGGGCCATATTAATGTGCGAGCCTGGCCGATGTCAGACTTTTGATTGTGTCAATGGATGCACGCGGCTGACAATCCAATTATATGACAACATGGCTTGCCATACATTCACCAGCCGCACGCAGTCATTTGCTGCCCGGCATTGAAAGAGATGTAAAAAAAATTTTCAGTTAAGCTTCAGATAGGACTATACTGCCAGGCAGCGATCCATCAAAGCCCAAATGGACGTTCAGCCGCCGCACTCAGCGGATGTGCGCAGCCGACGACCTAAACGGGTGAGATCCCAAAATATCCAACATGACAGAGCAGGGTCCATGTCTGAATAATGCAGAATGCAGGCAGAAGCAGGGACATAATGCACTTTGATGGCCACGAAAGGACAAACACCCTCTCAGCTCCGATCTTCGGCTCCCTTTTACTCAGCCGTGCACATCCACCGACCATTAATAAGTATATAAGCAGTCAAAGCTTAATTAAAAATGTTGGGGGTGGGGGGAGATTCGGGTTCAGACCTGTAATTACTGTTAATTCATCAGGTTGGGTGGGGTTCAGAAATGATGGCTATGGTATGGGGATGGGTCCGGGTCAGATTTTTTGGGCCCGAATGCAACTCTAACTCTGACCATCTGCTAGCTTTCGTACCCTACAAGTGTTGTCTACTGCAAGTAAGATACTGACTGCTCATAACGTCTTTACACCGCCCCACCTATAAAAACATTACTGTTTGTCCTTTCAACACCAAGCACAAAAAACGTATTCACCAGATGCTCTCTAACTTTTTCAACAGGCACAACTCATTCCGGCGCCACCTGCCTCGTCAGATGAATGTCACCAGTGTGGACTTCAGCATGGACGCAGTGCCTCTCCGCCAGTCCTCTACAGTGAGCTTCGGAAGAATTAAACCTGAACTGTACAAGCAGAAGTCTGTGGACTCGGAGGATGAGGCCAAAGGGCACGTAGAAACCTGTGGGAAGCTCAGCTTCTCCCTCCGTTACGACTACGAGGAGCAGGCCTTGGTTGTGAGAATCCTCAAGGCTTTAGATCTGCCTGCCAAGGACTTCACGGGCACCTCGGACCCGTATGTGAAGATGTACTTGCTGCCCGACAGGAAGAAGAAGTACCAGACGAGAGTGCACCGCAAGAACCTGAACCCCACGTTTGATGAGACCTTCTGTTTCCCCGTGGCATACGATGAGCTTTGCAATCGGAAGCTGCACTTTAGCGTCTACGACTTTGACCGGTTCACGAGTCATGACATGATCGGCGAGGTTGTGGTGGACAACCTGTTTGAACTCTCTGATCTCTCAAGGGAGGCAGTAGTGTGGAAAGATATCCACGCAGCAACTACAGTGAGTCCCCATTCAAGATAGCACAAATCACATGTTGCTGTTAGCGAGGGAAAACACCGAAACTGTTTTTGGCAAGGTCTGATCAAAAAATATTGCACCATTTGACTTGTCGGGCTGCTTCACATGAGTAGCAGGTGGAGCGTGTTGCATAATTCAAATGCTTTGGGATGTGCGTTTAATCAGCCAAACACCCACACACATTTTCCAGAAACTGCTGGGTATTCTTGCACTCATAAAAATAACCACAGACGGTAAAAATATCCAACGGTACCGGCAGTAAACACAGTCTCAAGTGAGATTCCAAACAAACAGTGCAGCAATAAAGTGCTACTAATAATATATCTTCATAAGAGCTCACTTCAATGAGAACAATGGTAAAATGGCTCCAAATGCTTTTAATTTGACACTCACATTCGTCACACTTAGCTCTGCTTTAATAATAAATGCACTTATTGTGACAAACTGTCTGCATACTAAAGTAGTTGCAGATTTAGTTTTGCACAGACTAAAAGGAAGTTTGGTAAAAATAAGTTTCTCTTCAATTATCTGAGCAGCAGATAACAGCAGCAGGCTGTTGAGGCTTTCTGCAGTTTGTGTTGTATTTTTTACTTATTTTTGCTACGACTCTAAACTTGAGGATTAAAACTGAGACAATCAAGCAGTTACCCTGTCTTTATCCTTATGCACCTGATGCATCTGGAACTTTTTCAGAGACGCACGTGCTAACAAGGGGATAAACACAGACACCCGGGGACAAAACACTGAGGAACGAGAACGAACACAAGACGGAGACACACTAAAAAACACAGATCCTCACATAGGATGAATGATGTCATCACAGAGATTTTAACACAACTCTTACAGTTAAGAACGTACAGAGCAGCTCATTCATAAAATGTTATTTGGCAATGTAATTATAAAAAATACAATAGGAAACAAAATGGCAACAAATTGGAGGTAGTCTTGGATAAAACCTTAGCCTAATACCAATAAAATAAAATGTGAACTGCTTTAAAGCAAAGGTTTTATTTTCATATTCCACTCTTTCAGAAGCTAAATGTTGCTGCCGTTTACTGCACTCTAATATTGCACTAAATATGTTTGTATAAATTTAAAAAACAGGTGCATTTGGTAACTTGTTTTTACTGCTACATGCACTGAAATGTGAAATTGTAGAACCATTTCAGAGAGCCAACAACCTGCAGAATAATAAAGAAAAACAAGACATTTAAATGCTCACGACCGAGTTTGAGGGATCAACTAAAAAAGCAAATATGCACAAGTTTTTGTGTAATAAAACTTTTCTTATACAGTCAATTCTAAAACAGCTCTTGCTCTTTAAGGCCCCATGACTGGGTGAAAAACAGCAGAGTTGTAGAAGCCTTTTATAAAATACCGTATTTTTTGCCGTATAAGTCGCACCTTCCTGTGATGGACTTGCGACCCGTCCAGGGTGTACCCTGCCCCTCGCACAGTGATTTCTGGACTTGGGCACCGGTGACCCCGTGACCCAAAATGGAAGAAACAAGTAAAAGATATTGGATGGATGGAAGTCGCACCTTTTTGCATAAAAAGGCCTGTGACTTATACACGTTTTTTTCCATAAATTTATAACCCGATTTTTGGCTACAATCTGACGATTTTAGTCGTTCTGACATGAAAAATACTAAACATTACATTTGCTAGAGGGCCCACGAGCTTAATGACAAACCAAGTGTCTCATTAATAGGTAAAAGTGGCTATTAATGAGACTCTTGGCTTGCCATACCAAGCCACCTTCGTCTCGCTCTGGAACTCCTGGACCAAACATCAAATCAGCTGCATTTCATTGCACCGCCCAGGAGCAATGCAGCTGATTTGACCATTAAAATGCATTTATTAAGGAAAAGTTCAACTGAGACACACCTTTGCTATAATTTCAAGCAAACAAATATTGTTTCTAAGTGTTAATCTTGTTAAATTATTGTTAAAGTCCTCCTGTGCACACTCCCGTGGCCACCATTTTTGCATCCAATGGATATTTTGGTACAACACCGGCCCACGTTTCCGGGTGGTCAGCGGTGACACATAACAAATGCGACACGTCAGCAGTGACACATACCGGTAATAGATGCAACGTATTTATGTATTTTATTTTTTCCCCCCACTTTAGACAGTTTTGAACTGATGCGACTTGTACGGCGGAAAATACGGTACCTGAAAAGCAGACATTATTCATATAAAAGTGAGAAAATCAAACACAGTCATAACTGCCTGAAAATAAAGTATTATGATTGAAAAAAATGCATGTGTACTAGAAAACGTTTGTAACTTTTATTTGTGACAAATATTCCTCAACGTTTTACAAAACTGCTCAAAGCCAGAAAATCTATTAACATTAATTCTGATCTGTTTGAATGCAATTAATCATACTACATAATGTTCGCAATACTTTTCAAAATAATGGTTGAAATAAATATATATAAATAACATTTTAGAAGAAATCTTTGTGGCGCTAAAAGAAAACGTCAAGAGCTTATGGTGGCGAGATATTTCTGCTGGAATTGAAACAGTTCAAAGAATCACTCAATCTATTGGCTGCAAACCTGCATTATTCATTCAAACTTTAAAGTACTTATAAGAATTCTTAGAAAAGTTTCGTAAAGTGCATTGAAGGGCTAAAAGGTGTTTGTTTGGCTTTGACATTTGGATTCACAGAATGTGAGCAAAGCACTTAAAAACTGGCTAAACTCTGCTGCGTCTCTTTCGTCCCCCAGGAGAGTATCGACTTGGGAGAGATCATGTACTCGTTGTGCTACCTGCCCACAGCGGGGAGAATGACCCTAACGGTCATCAAATGCAGAAACCTCAAAGCCATGGACATCACAGGCTCCTCAGGTAAACGAGATGAAAGCAGAGCGAGCCATAAATTTGACTTGGCTGAAAACGACACAGCAGGACGCCTCTTAGAACAGAAATGTGAAAGAAGAACAGCACGAGTGACGCTTTAGTGACTTTCAAAACACTGAATTTGTCTTTGACAGACCCGTACGTGAAGGTTTACCTGGTCTGTAACGGACGGAGGCTGAAGAAGAGAAAAACAACAATCAAGAAAAGCACACTTAATCCTGTATACAACGAGGCCATCATCTTCGACATCCCTCCGGAAAACGTGGAACAAGTCAGTCTGTCCATCATGGTGATGGATTACGATCGGTAAGTGCTTAAAAGTTTTTAAGGGAATCAAAAGTTTCAGGTTAATTATTTAAATAATCCAATTTTACATCTGTGTGGCTAAAATGAGCAAACCTTCCAGAAGAGAAGCTAATCTGAAGGTCAGCGTAGAGATTAGTGATTTTATTTTATTTATTTATTTTTTGGATCAATGAGTAGTCAGGAGAGAGTTTTATTTAAGAACAGCGATCTATCAAACTCTGTCTCCAGAAGTGAATCATGACTTGGAGCTTTGCTCATCGTGCATGAAAAGGTCACACAGCAATCTGTAGTATGGATTAATCCATCGAGAGCAACTTGTGCATCAGGACACCAGGAGCTCACAAAGGAGTTCTCTCTTATTAACTATTAGTTATTTTATCTGATTGTTAGTTAATAACTAACAATGTTCATAAGTGTTTTCAGGAGAAAAATAATCCCAAATGAACACTGTTGTCTATATAAAAACCACATAATCAAACACAAAAGGGAAACGTCTTAGTCCATATTAAACAGTTTGATTAAAAATATAAAACAGGTGATGGTAGTATAGTGGTTTGTTCTGTCGACAGTTACACATTCCTGTAAAAGGGACACGTCAGACTTTTGCAACACAATAAAAAGATGATACGCCTCAGCTGTGATGAACTCATCGACCTTCCATCTGGTTCAGAGTGAAAGTAGTTTCTAGAAGTACGATGATAAAAGTTTGGTAAATAAACTGCATCTAAACCTGGTGTTCTTGATCAAGGCAGCTGCTAGATATTGGAAATAAAATGTATCTGGTATATTTGACCAATAAACAAAAGATAAATGAGCTAATTACCTTTTAGCAGATTTGCTTTTCTGTTCTTGGAAACTATCTTCTCAAGAACGTTACAATATTTGATCACTTTGTGGATTCAAACCGTTTTAACACGAGTGTCTCGCTGGTAACAGGGTTGGACACAATGAGGTGATCGGTGTGTGTCGAGCCGGTCCAGATGCTGTGGGTCTTGGACGAGATCACTGGAACGAAATGTTGGCTTATCCTCGAAAACCCATCACACACTGGCACGCTCTGGGAGAGGTACAGAAAAGTTCTCCTTGATTCCACTTTTTCTCCCCAATTTCTTTGCTGAAAGCGCTTAGATTTCAAGGGCTTAAAGGCGGTGTGACATTAACGAGAATACATGAACGGCTTCTTCTTCTGTGCTTCGATATGTTGTTAAAGTGACACCTAGTGGTGCAGAACAGGTATTACACTTTTTTTGGTTAAAAGCCTGTGAACCATCAACATACATAGTGAAAATACATATAAAGAAAGGAAAAATGTTTCTTAATTAGCAAACAGTCATGCATGTGACCCTATCATCTGACAGCTGCAGCCCTCAAATACAGATTTTACCTCCTTATATCTTCATAATTTGTGTCAGTATTATACATTTCAGTAAAGCAGGATTCCCATATGCTGTTTTATTCTATCATACAATAAAAAACAAGTCGTGTTGTAAGACTCAAAAACAATAAAATAGTTTTCTATGAGTGTGATGCAAATAAGTAGTTTAATCTTTTCCAATTGTTTTGGTTGTTTTACTTTAGATCTATCATTTTTAAATAAACAAACAGAGATCATGACACCTAGTTAAAGGTAGTTAGTAGCAGATATGGACAACTTTTGTTAAATAAAATCTAATGTGCACAGTAAAATTATTTGGGTTTCTAGCTGGCACTCCATTCAAGGTTCAAGGTTCTTTAGTCTCATTTGCATCACATGTGGTGCATGAGGTGGAACAAAACTGTGTACTCAAGATCCCAGTTACACACAAACGTAGCAAAAATATGAAGTACAGTGGTGCCTCGCTACTTCGTGGTAATTTTTTCTCAGACTCTATTGTGATTTTTCAAAATTAGATGACATGACACTCATTTGGCTGATTCATGGATGAGCCGCACGATCCGCATAGAATTTTTATTTAAAATAAATTATTTGAAATTATTTAGTACCTGCTGCAGTAGAAACTTTCTCCTGCAGTGTGTCATATCATCATATGGCCGAGAGAGCAGGCAGGTGGCAGAGAGCTGAAATCATGACATGCTGTGCTCTTTTAGAGCATTTAGAGTTTAAAAACATTGTTTAGAATATTGCGAGAGTGTGGGAAGGGTTTAAAACGACACACACACACACACACACACATTTTTTAATCAAATCGTAACCTTTGTATCTAGATGTGAATCGAATCGTCTGTCACACAGAGATGTACAACCCTAATACAGGTAGTCCTCGACTTACGAACGGGTTCCGGACCTAAGGACCGTTCGCAACTCGATTCTGCCGTAAGTCGAAGCTGAACGCACATGGCGCCGTAAGTCCGGATTTTCGGCCGTAACTCGAAACCGAAAGCACATGGCAGCCGCTACATCTTTTTAAACACGTTTTTTCAATGTAAAAACAACAGCT
>JARVLU010000646.1:13993395-14009686 GCA_031762415.1 Simpsonichthys santanae
TATATATATTTTTTTTTTTTAATTTTCATGAAAACGGGACAGAAATCAAACGGATGCCACTGATATCTATCTGCTCTACAGCTGTGTGGAAAACTATTGGGCGATACGTTTGCTCAGGACGACTGATCTGCCAATGGGAAGGTCAGCGGTGCAGTCCACAGCGTCTCAACCTGCATGTTGACGTGACCTTGAGGAAAGCAATACATCAGCGTGACAGTAGTGTGTGTGTGTGTGTGTGTGTGTATGTGAGATAGGAAAGCACAACCCGGTACAACTGTAGATTAAAACGTGTTGAATAAAATTAAATTCTCTAGATTACATTTAAGACCATCCAAACTTTTTGTTGTTGTTGTTGTAATTTTACTTTTATTAGTGTGAGAAAATCTTCATAATCTGTCCAACAATCTGTGTGATTTGTCTGTTTAAATAAAGGTTGAATGAATGAATGAATGAAGCAAGAAATGGACAGAATTTCAACATTAGACTTGTTTCTTCTAAGATTCATCCGAGGCGGCACAAATCATCCTTCTACAAGGTCACGATCCTTGACAACCACACAACGCGGTCATTCAAACGGACTTTACGCGTGACATTTACTGTGGTTTATGCAAACATGTCTGTCCCCCGATGCTCGCTTGTAAAGCTGGTACAACCACACACACACACACTCCTATTTGAGACAACGCAGGATTGAGCTTCAAACCTCTGAGCCACACAGAGGAGTGATAAACCGTCGTGCACAGAAACCTGCAATTTACTGAGACTGAAGGGATTCTGACGACGCCTGAACTTTGGAGGTCTGCGAGAGCAGAACGGCCGCTTATCCTGACAAACCTAAGGGAGATACGGATTGTCTGTGCCCTCCGACTAATCAAAATGACAAACCCCGCAACTTTCCATAAAAATGCTAATAGGGATTATGGAGAGAGCCTCCAGCACTTCCCAAGCACTGAAAAAGGCCATTATCTGGACATTTAGTGAACATTAGTCCAGTATAGAGCCTTCCCTCCTCCACTCTGTCACTAGGTGAGGTCATTAATGCGTTTCTGTTGCATAATAAGCCGTGCGGTGTCGATGGGGGGCTTCGTGTCTCGGCTACAGTCAGTTCGATGATTGGCATGTTGAATCATCATCAGCTATTTGTGTGTGCGTGCCGAGAGCTAGGAGGAGGAACTAAACCCCCTCCACCACCGTCACATTGCATTACCGACTCAGTGGCATGGTATCACATCAAATTAGTCTTAATGAACACAAGCGAGTCAACTGAGGAGAGAGATAATCAAACTTTTATTAAATGACTTAATCTTCTGTACATGCATAATGTAATGGAAAAGAGAGGGAGCTCTGTGATCATCTGCGAGGGTCTGCTCTTTAGCCTAAAACGTGTGATTGTACAACGGACTAATATCTGCCACAGCACAGGGAGAGTTAAATGATGGAGGCACAAGCGGCCGAGCCTGTTCCCTTCAAGAAAAACAGATTCGTTTCAAACATTAAGTTCCTCCAGTTCTTTTGGTTATCATAAAAAAGCTGAGCGCAGCAACTTGTAAACATCCCTAAAGCATTTCATCAACAGGAATAAGACATGAATGAAATGCATTAGGCACATAATCGATACAGCATCAACCGTTTTGGCTCAAATTGAACTTATTTACAACTTTTGCTTTAATTTCGAGACGCTCCCGTTGAATTGAAATGTACCAAGTTAGAAATAAGAATCTGGAAAAGCAGTTCCCTAATAAAGCACCAGGTGTGAACCATTGCAGAAATAAACAATGATGGAACAAAATAAAAATAAAAAAAAGAATGAAAAAGTCTTGTGCATTGCAAGTAAGTTCACTTTGGCTGCTGATGGTGTAGCAGAGTGCTGAATTTGATACTAAACAGAGACCCTGTGACTAACGTGTGTGCACAAAGTGGAAAAATCTATATTTATCTCATGTTCATTTTTGCAGCAAATACATTCATTTTATTTATTTTTAGACCTTAAAAGAAAAAAAAAACAATCTAAAGGACCTATATACAAGACATTTACATTAAATATAAGATGACAGACAGTCCCCACCACACAGCTGAACTTTCAGTGACAATATGCGCTTTTTAAAAAGGCTGTGAGCCTCTGAGGACCAGTTGAAAGTCTCACCTACACTGAATCAAACATAAACAAGGCCACGCTGCTGGACTTGACCCCGAGGAAGACGTCAGGCGGCGGGGTCTGTTGCAGCATCGCCGTCGGGTCGTGCGGACAGCGGCTCTACCTCGTCAGCTGACTCACGACTTTCAGCAGAGTCTTGTTCTCCTGTTTGAGTTGCTCGTTCTCATCTTCAATGTCGTCCAGGTCCTGTGGAGAGGGCACAGCACATGATGGTTCGTACCTTCTGCCACACGCTGACCCGCATGAATATTCAACACCCTGCCTCAAAGGAATCTGCTCAGACTGCGCAGTTAAAACGACTGACATACCTTCTTCCAAGGGATTGCAATGATGGCAACAAATTAGCCATTAGCAGGATTGATTAGCTGCAAATGACGGAGGCTCCTAGTTGGCACAGCTCTGTCTCATAAACCTGACACTTCTCATTTCCATTTCCCTCAGTCACCTTCATGAGAGGCTGCTGAGACTGAGCTACACAACATGCAGAGGAAATTAAAGAGGGACGGTAAGGAGGTCACGAGTTAATAAACTGCATGGTCCTTATGCTACAAAATGGACTGAATTAAACAATAATTCAAACTTTTGACTTGTGTGGCACTTTAGGAATGTGTTTATGAAAGTCATGATGGTTTAATACAAAGACCAGTCATCACCAGCATCTGCAGGTCGTGGGGTTTAGGAGCTCAAAAAAACAAACTGTCTGCTTTTCTTTATATTTTTCTCAAGTAAACAATAAATATATGTTGAGAAATATTTCATTTTATGGAACATAAGTAAATTACATAGTCATAACCCATGAAGATCAATTTTTACAGCACCTTTTGTGAATAGCCCTTTAAATACTCAATGATTTTATTGCCTTATTCAGTGAAATTAGATAACTGTTTCCTTTAAAGAAGCAAAATCATAATTTTATTGTACAGGAAGGTGAGAAATTTGTAGATTTGTACATTTTCTTTAAATACTATGTGCATTTGATTCATTTTGTGCTAACAGGACCAACTTTTAAATAAACTAGAGAAATTGCATTTTGTGAATGCTTCTTTCAGAATAACTTGTTGGAAAACAGCTGAAATTATCTAAAAAAAAAAAAAAGAGGCTGAAATAAAAGAACACATATTTGCTGAAATGGGTTTAAATAAACGGAAATGAGCACAAAAATTAGGAAATTGGCAAAAAAACAACTAAAAGTGGTGAGTAAAGAGGCTGGATTGTGCTTGGAAGCTCAAAATGTTTCTCTCGTTAGATATTTGATCTAATCTGTATCAATAACGCTGGGAATAAGCTGAACTCTGTCACACAGAAGTTCTGCTGAAAGCTTATCAAGGAGCAGATACAAACCCACAAGCTGAAGTTTATCTTTTTCTCCTTTCATCTAAATAAACTTGTACGGTGTCCGAGGGTTTAGTCTTCCTCTGCAGAGATGGGACTGGATCAGCTGTTATCTCCTGTCTGACATCGGGCCCTACAGCAGCCTCTTTCACTGATATTCCTCGTGCCTCTCGCTGCATCCTCGCATAAAGCTTTCCTGTTACGACCGGCCGCATGTCCCTGCGATGCTATCAGAGGGGTGCCTCCTGCAATATTACAGCCTTTTGTCTTTACAGATGGGTTATATGGTGACCATCATAACAAAAGTGTCCAGATAATCATCACCAGGAGGCAGTCGTTCATTTGACTTGTTGCTAAAAATCTTCAAATCCCTGACTGGTTCCTGTTTAGATTCTGACTGGAGCCACTGACGAAGAATTGTTATTTTTCCCCCGAATATTTTAGATATGATCATCTTTTCTGATCTATGCCATATCTGCCCTCTAGACATGACAATAAATGTGTTTAACACCAGCAAATAAGGAGTTTAGAAAATAGTCGCCAGCCTCCCTAGAAGGTTCAGAGATTTTGATCAGAAAGGTGAATATAAATGTGCCAACATGTGCGTAACCTAAAGGTAAAGGTAAAAATCACATGACCTCCATTAGTGGGCTGACTTCAATGTAAGATGAGAACATGAGTACTTTTATTAAACTGAACAGGTCTTTAAATGTTTGTGATTTTATAGGACTTTAAATACATTTTTTTAGACGCTTCAGTTCAAACTGGAGTCAACTACGTCTTGAATCGTCGTATTTGAAGATTATTATTTATATTCTCCAGCCAACAGGCGTGCAGCCTCTTTTAAAAGTGCTTTTACATGAGCAGGGGAAAAAAGCAGGCGGATTGATGCTAGTTAATGAGCCAATCCTGGTGGTGTGCCAAAAAGCGATGGTCTGATAAAAATCGATGGGCGCCGCGGGAGCACGCATGAGAGAAATTGCTGTTTCAGTTATTTGTAACACCTAAAAACAATTGTTTGTTTGCTTGACATTAGAGCACAAGGTATGTCTCAGTTTACTTTCTCCTTAAATGCACTTTAATGGTCAAAAAAGCTTGAGCAGCACCAATCTATTTTTGGCACGACACCAGGGTTGGACGTCAGGAGCACTGGGACATTTCCCGGTGGCCTGGCCTGCTAACTGGACTAAAGGCTCGGTTCAGGTCACACTTCATTATTTTGAACAAATCCATGCCACTCACTCAGGTATCAGCTCCCGCAGATGGAACAGCAGTGATGGGTAAAGAAAGACCCCGCCCCCTCCTTTCTCTTTCTGAGGCTGTCACAGTCCGTTGTGTGTCCCTGTGCTGCTGTAACAGACAGCCTCAGAAAGAGAAAGGAGGGGGCAGGGGTGGGGTCTGTCTTTCCCCACTGCCAATCGTGTGTCATGTACAATTTTACATTGAAAACCCATGAAAGAGTGAGCCCGCGAAAGTCGAACCGCTAAGCATCAAGGGACTTCTGTGCATTGCAACAGCCCCCAATTTTATTTTATCTTATTCAGTATCAATAAATTCTAATTGGCAATGACTGTTTCATAAAAAAACCACATGTTCAGACTAAAACACTAAAAACACCTCGTCATTTTCTCCAGATCTGCAGGTCTGAGTAAACCCAACAGTTTGGTTCTGTTGTGCAGGTTGTGTGCGTGACTTGAATCAACAATCAAGCACAGAAGTCCTGCTTGGTCTTACATACTGCGACTCTGGTGATGGGAATACGATGGAAACCTTCCACTATACATACTGGCTCATCATTTAGTGTGACATATTTCATTATTTCCCTTGTAATAAATTCTACCTGCTTTATTACGGCTAGAGAAGGATGGGACAGGTTATTAAAAGTGTGCTTTGGCCAACATTAATCTGATCTTTTCACTGTTAGCTTTGTCACATATCCAGTGGGACCATTCTGTTTAAAATGTCAGATTAAGTCAGAAAATGTTTGGTTTGTATAGATTAAAAATTGATTTTTATATTCCTCAGTAGAAACACTTGACACAAAAGACAGTAGAACCGAATGTAAGAAAAAAGGCTGTTTCTGGTGTGCACGTTGCATTTACCTGACAATGTTATAAAATCATATATATTTTTAATAAAAAAATAATGTAATAAATACAACAATTAATCTGTGTGCCTCTACTGAACATTTCTTTAACCGACGAACTACGAAGAGAAAACAAACAAAACAAAAACAACTAAGAAATACTTTTTTTTTTTACTGTATATGTGTTAGTTTTCAGCTTTTATTGGAGAAAAGTCATCCTTACAGATACAGTATATGATCTTTTGAAACAGAGTTTTGTGGAAAGGTTATGAACAATTAATATCTTGTGTCATGTAGACAGCTCTTGGACAACCTTACTTTGGAAAAATCAGCTTGATGGACTTACAGTTGATCCAAATGCAGCCAAAACCAAAGGCGAACATTTTAAAAGCCTTTAAACCACTGGCAGCCCCACAGTATATTGTTATTTTGGGATTTATATAATATTCCTGATGGAAGTGCCCCAGGTCGCATCAAAAGCACTACAGATAAGAACAGTGCAATGTGGAAGTGACGGTGACGTAAAACTTCATGAAGTAGCAAACTGTTTCAAAGGTTTTGAGATTCAAGTTTTAGGATGATGTAATGTTTTTAGGTCTTCTTCACCTTCTCATTGTGCAAATGTTTATGAAGCATTCACACTGTTGTGATTGTGTGATTTTCGTCCTGCAGTTTTCAAACTATTTCAGCAAATCAAATCAAAACGTTCAGCTCTTTCAGGACAATCCTGCTATGATTTTTGGTATTGGTGCAACTTTGGCTTTTTGAAACATTTTTGCCTTTTTTTTCCTCAGAGAAAATAAATGGAGCTCATTTTGAATCCTTCAAATATTTAGATGTGTTTTCAACCTTTTACTGCTCCTTTCACATTTTGTTCTGCTTCAGCTGTTTTGTACCAATTTCAAATTCTTTCAGCTAAATACAACATTTTTGCATTTCTTTTAGATAATTTCAGCTTGTTGCGCTCATTTCAGCTTATTTCTGCAAGTTTCAGCTTTTTATACAATTTCAGCTACAACATACCGGTAGTTGTTTTGTGCTAATGAAGGCTTTTTTTTTTTTAGCTAATTCCACATTTTTTGCACTCATCTTCCTTCTTGTAGTTTCAGCTTCTTTCTGCTTTAAGCTAATTTTCAGCTGTTTTTGGCTAATTTCAGTTTTTCAGATAATTTCCACTTTTTGGTGCTCAATTCTGCTTTTTTCAGTTTAATTGGACAAACGTTCTTTCTACTTTCTTCAGCTAATTTAAGTTTGTTCTACCTTTTCAGCTACATTTATTAGCATTTTTTAGCTACTTCCAGACATTTTCAGATAAATTCAAGTTTTTCTTGGTAATTCCTGTTACTTTTAGTCTAACTTATTTCTGCTAATTTCAGCTTATTATGCTCCTTTCAGCTTTTTCAGCTAGTTTTCAGCTTTTTCTGTTATTTCAGCTACTGCCTAAAATGCAAATTTCAGCTTTTTCAGATAATTCCTCAGTTTTCAAGCTAATATAAGCTCTTTCCACTTCATAGGTTAAGCTTCTTTCTGCCTTTTTGGCTACTTTTTAGTTTTTTTGGTGCCAATTTTAGCTTTTTTTTTTTTTGCCGATATCCTCATTTTTGTGCTTATTTCTGCTATTTAAAGATAATTCAGCAGGTATGTGCTCTTTCTGCTTTCTTCTGCTAATTTAGGCTTGCTCTTTCATTTCAGCTTCTTTTTTATAGCTAATTTCAGCTGTTTATCAGAGAGTTCTTCTGCAACATTCACACTGTATTTTCAAAGGAAATGCAACTTCTCTAGTTAGCTTTAGGTTTCTCAGTCCAGCCAGAATATAACTATTTTTCCCAAACTGAGGTTATTCAAAGAGGAATCTACAGCAGGTAAGATATTATTTGTTCATAACCTTTCCAAAGAGCTCTACTTCAACACATCTGAACAACCGTAACTGTGAAAACTTTATGTTCCATTTGAAAATGGACTACATGATTTAAAGTGGCTTTGTGTCCTCTCAGGCATCGATGTTCATGATATTTTCAGGGGACGTGTTATCGTAACGAAGGCACACCGAGAACAAGAATGACCTTTACTGTAAGCACCAGACATGTAATTAACGCCGCACACAAAGTTTACACCAGGGAGAACCCCAACAATTATACACACATCACTTATGGCTTCAGAGTCCCACTGTAAAAACTAATTATATAATACCAAAGCGACACACATGAGTGTGACCTTTTGAGTTTCATGCAAAAGCTCATCTGTTCGCCACTGAGGAAAACATTTACCTGATTGTGGAATGATTTAATAATAAAGATTAAACTGTATCCTGCTGTGCACAGTGGGCTTAAAAGCACTTTTTTTTTTTTTTTTGGAGAGGGAGTCCAGCTGTGAAATGCAATATTTTCTTTAAATGGAGGCTGATTGTAATCTGTGCCTTCCACCAGAGGAATTCTGACAATACTGCACTAATTGCAAAGTTGGCAAGCTTGTAATTTGGTGATCGTTTTTGCTCGACCCACGGCTGAATTGTATTAACTACAAAATGATACGGTGGAGGTGAGAGTGAACTTGACTTGAAAAGTTTTAATCAGAAGGTGGTCCAATTAAATCACATCACAAAGTTTTCTTACTCGCAGGGAATTTCCACAACCCATCTGCTACAACCTGTTGTATGTTTATGTCAAACACATTGTTTACAGATCTAAACTGTACAGATAACCATATTTCTAGCCGTATTATTGTTCAAAATCCACACAGACTAAAACAAAATCAAAACAGACTTTTCTATTTTACACAGCTTTAGTAAAATGTCAAATGAGCTGCTCCTCCCGCTTGCACTCGACGAGGACGTCCTGCTCCTGTCCTCTCTCCTGCTTTGCTCTTTGTCTTGTGACTTCTATCGGAGCCTCTCACTACATATCCTCTGAATTGTAAAATATGCTTCTGGTCAACTGGTCTCAACGTAATTGACAAAAAAGGGCAAAGGAGAGCCCTCATGCCCTGAAGGGACACTCGCAGCCGGATATACTATGAACTCCTGGGGCCAGTGGAAGATGTTGTGTGTCCTTATTGTCCATTGAGGATGTAGAAGATGTGTACATAATTGGATTTATGATAATAAGAAGCTAACAAACACAAAATAATTGTGTTATCTGAATTTGGCTTCCCCACTCGGTCTTGAATTGGCCAGCTATCTCAACTTCTCCTGGTTGTTTATGTAAACGAGAAGTCCCCCCCCCCCACACACACACACACCCCATCGCTCCCCTCCTGAGGACATCAGTGGATCTGTGTCAGAGTTGAGCCAGCTAATAGACATTGTGCCATCCTTATCAGGACAATGGAACTTTCTGACAGTGTCCACGGACAACTCTTTGCCCTCGTTGGCCTTCTCGTGCATAAATGTATTATGATGTCATCAGTATGCTGCCATTTCAAGTGTTGAGGTAATTTTTTTTGCAACTTTCACACTGTATCTAGGACACAGTGCGAGATTTGATTTTTTATTTATTTATTTTAACATTTACACTCTCCCTTGTGTTTCTTTTTCCTTTTCTGAAAAAGAAGGAAAAAAAAGGCTACGCATCTCAAGGCCATTGGCCTCAGTCACAGTCTTCCCATGTCTGTTTATGTTTATCTTGGACGGGCTGCACTGAAACGTAATTTTGCTGCGCCTCGGTGTAATGGCAAAGCTGATTCTGATATGCATCCACAAAATAAAGCTAAATATTTTACATTTTAAAGCATTTAATGATAAAGATTCCACTCACTCTGTTCAGTAAATTGATTTCCTCCTTCAGTTTCAGAATCAGATCATCTTTGTCCTGCTGGGCCTTCAGCAACCTGGCGTTTTCCTGAAGCTCTCTTGCCAGCTCCTGAAAACACACACACACAAACACAACTGAATAAAACAAGTAAAAATTACATGTAAAGAGGACGTACTTGTAGATGAATGTCTCTTTTATTGAATTAAAAAAAAAAGCTAAGACTTCACGTCTAGACAAATCAGTTTCTCTAACAGAGTTGTCAACCAAAAGCTTTCTTTTCTCGAATAAATTTTTATATACGGTACGTGTCTAAACAATTGCCTCATATTTACAGATGAATAAAAATGCTTATTGTGGAGAAAAATGATAGTTATTTTTGTAAAAAAAAAATTGCCTGATCTGAATGTTCAGCTCTGGCCATTACAGCCAACTCACAATGGGATTTTTTTTTTTTTTTTTTCCTGCAAAACCACATTTGAGACTTGCACTGAAATGTGTGCTGAGCCCCACAGCAGATCACAGTCTAGCTGTAGAGACTGCTGGTCTTATGCAAATACTGCACGTCCTATGAAAAGTAAATCAAATATTAAAAATTAAAATAACCTGTGTACACCTGAACCAAATAAGGTGCTCGGCTAGTCGTGGCTTTGCAATGCCGAACGCCCGAGTGCCAGTTTCTAACGTTCAAGCTGATACAGTACACCAAAACATACATACAATGTCAACTGTAAGAGAAATGCTGCAGACCTGCTGTTCACACTGCATCACACACGATCAGGAGTGTCACGTGCATTACAGCGTGGGTCATGAAGTGCAGCCTGGCACACAACACTGGTTCATTTCAGTTTGCATGCATGCACTCCACCTGCACTGATCACGTGAGTCACAAAAATGTTTTGCATCAGCTAATGGCACGATTTATCCCACACCTTAAGCAAGCAGACTGTACTTGAAAAGAATTGTATCTGTACTATTTAACTTTTCATTGATAAACCCCAGGACCCTGCAGCTCGACTGCGAGCTTGAATTTCCTTTGACTTGTCCGTATCCAAAACATTTAGTCGGTTGTGAGACGGTCATAAATGCCTGAGCAATGATCAGCAGATAATCATCAGTATGTTGAAGAGTTCCAGTTAAGGCATCAGACGTGAATCTACCATATTTTTCGCCATATAAGTGGCATCTTTTTGCATAAATTTCCAAGTCCTGCGACTTATACACCGAAGCGACCAATATGTTTTTCCCCACATATTCATAACCCAATTTTTGGCTGAGATCTGACGATTTCATTCATTCTCACATGAAAAGTATTGAACACTACCATTTTCAGCCGCTAGGGTGCCCGCGACTAATATGGCAAGCCAAGTGTCTCATTAACAGGTAAAGCTGGCTATTAATGAGACGCTTGGCTTGCCATACCAAGACACCTTTGTCTCGCTCTGGAACTCCTGGAGCAAACGTCAAATCAGCTGCATTTTGCCGCACCGCTCAGATGAAATGCAGCTGATTTGACCATTAAAGTGCATTTTTTAAGGAAAAGTTAAACTGAGTCACACCTTTACTATAATGTCAAGCAAACAAAAAATTGTTTTTAAGTGTTAATATTGTTAAATTCTTGTTAAAATTCTCCTGTGCACAATCCTGCAGCCATCATTTGGCAGCCAATCAATTTTTGACACATCGGCCCACATTTCCAGATGGTCAGTAGTGATGCGTAACAAATGTGACGTGTCAGCGGTGACGCATAATAGATGCAACTTATACGGCGAAGCAACTCATTTATGTTTTTATCCACTTTATTAGGCATATCTGGACTGACACGACTTATATGGCAGTGCAACGTGTACGGTGGAAAGTATGAAAATAAACAATTGGTTGAGATAAAGTTTGGAGTTGTTTTTTCACAAATGTATCCATCTCTAATATAATGTCTGTCCTGCAAAGGTAAACTACTTAAGTTTTGATTAAAACGCAAATATTCTGTGCAGGCTGCTTCTTAAATTATAATTGAAGCTGCTACATCTGTTCCTTGGATTTAAGGTGTCTTATGTGTGTTGTAACTCTATATGAACTCCATGATGAAACTCCATAATAAGACTTGGTTGGAGAACTTTGACTTTTATTAGCAGGTTTTAAAAATAAAAGTGCATTTGGGATCAGTTTAGTGTACTTTTATGTTGTTCCTCAATAATAAAATCAATAGTTTGTATAGTATAGTCCTTTTCCAGGACCCAGACTGAGATAAAACACCCAATAGTTTGTTGCCTGTAAAAACACAATTAAAGATCAGCTCACCGTACTGACTTTTCCTGAAATGACAGGTTTAATAAAGTACAATTTTCTTTTCTTGAGTTCCACAGCTTCTTTCAAACCCACAATAATAAATGGCTGTGAACAAAACATCCTTTCATGGAGCAAAGTCAGATTTTTACTGTCCGCCTCCTCCCACAGCTTGAATTAAAGAGATATTGTTCCTTACAGAGAAAGACATGACTGAAGTCAATAAACACGTTTGATTAGCGCGCGCACGTTTTCAAACTGCTGCTCTTTTTTATGAGCATGATCAGAACAGGATTTCTACATTTAACATTCCCCCCCTTTGCTGTGGCAAACAGATATGAAATTGTTGCCATGGTAACCCATCAAGGAGGTACAGCCAGAGGACATAAATGTGTTTTGCGAAGTAACTTATTGGAGCTTTAACAAAAGTTTTCAGGTGTAAACATTGGATTTTTGCACATTCTTCAATCAAGGGCATCTGAATAATTATTTTTATTTCCTTTAAGATATTTTTGTGTAACATTCACATTATTATTATTGAAGCAGCTCCAACCTTTTACCATGAGAGATGTTTAAATGATGAGCAGCTGTGATCGTGTGACGTTTTCAGTGTTCAATAAGAAATCAAAGGACCAGCACCTGAACACTTAGAGAGATTTTTTTTTTACAAAAAGACATGCGCTAAAACTCAACTGTGTGCACGAAAGTGAAATAAACAACCTGCACAAAAATAGGAGTGAGAAATACTGTTTCAAAACCGTTTCTAGTCATTTGACCCAGAGAAACACCTCTCGCTGATGTCAGGGAGGTCACAGCTGCACTTATTTTGAAAAGCCTTTCTCAAAACCACATGACATTTGATTCTGAGGTTTTTAGTTTTTATTTTTATTTTTTTGCAGTGGGAGCAGTGAGGGGTTGAGTGTCTGATAGGGGCGTTGTAGAGGGAAAAGACATATCTGTGCTGTTAAAGGTCATCTCTTCAGCAGCATAGAGAATTTCTGCCACGGCGAAACAGAAAGTCAGAACTTCTGCAGCTGCACTAAAGGAGTCAAATTGGAAATTCACCTGAACAAAGCTCCTTTTATCGAGGCTTCAAAGTTGACAGTCTGATGTGGCTCGCCGTGCAGGGAAACAGAAAATCTGAGTCTCAAACGAAACATATACCATGGGGGTACGGAAAATTTAGATTTCCAATGTTTGTAATGGAGACGAGGAGGAAACTTGTGTTCAGATTTGGGGCCTCACGTTTGAAACAATGTGCAGCTTTCATAATAAAAGTCGACATACAAGCAAAATTAGAAAAATGCAAAGGCATAAAAATATTTTTTATTAAAACATGTACACACGTTTCTGTACATGTTTCCTTAATGTTCATGTATTTACATGGAATATAGCACAGCTTCATGTGCCACTTGGACCACCCTGTCTCACCATAAACATGTACTTTAGTATAAATACATGGCAGGCTTTAGCCCTGTGTCCAGATAATCATGTCAAAGGCCTTATAAATAAATAAAAAAAGTCACCATCCGATTTAAAATAGATAGAAAAAGTTAATCTATAAAAATAATAAAATTAAAAAATAGAAAAAGAACAAGTTGTCAAGCAGGAGGAAGATTATTTAAATGCTCAGTGGTAGCAAAGCAGATGGATTTTTTAAAATTGAGATCAACAATTGTAAAAGTTAGCAAAAACGCTAATCCACTACAGTAGTCCCTCGCTACTTCGCGGTTCGACTTTCGCAGTTTCTCTCCGATTGTCAACTTTAATTTTACTCACGTGATTGGGACGGTACGGGATAAATAGTTAACGGAAAAAAACTTCGAACAGGCGCCACCATTTTGTAGTTTTCTTTCAATAAGCCTACACTGTAACGCCAGTCAATAAAAAAAATACACTACCCAGAAAGGTGACCTCCCAACACTGACAATATTTACAAAAAAGCCAAACAGCATCTCCACCTTCTGTATAAGCTAAGAAGCTTTAATGCAAGCACAATTACTATGCAGTTGGTATACAGGTCACTGGTTGAAAGTGTTTCATTTAAAAATGTCTCATGGTATGGGAACCTCCTAGCCAGAGACAGGAACAAGTTGTCCCAAGTGGTCAAACAAGGTACAGTAGCAAAGTCCCTGGTCATCAACAAATGAAACTTTCAGACCTGTACAGTTGGGCTCTGGAAAACAACAACAAAAAGAAAAATGGGTACAAAAAGTCATTTGTTCCCTCTGTGGTTAATGTACTTAACAAGGTCCCATTTAAACGCGGCCTTACATGATAAAACATTGTCTGCTGGGTTGTTTCCATACTTTTAATGAACAATGTATTTTAGAATGGTTTTAATTGGGTTAGCAAAGCTTTTTAAAGTTTTATGACTTTTTTTTTTTAACTTGAGTTGTTTTTTTATGAGCCAGATGTCAAAGACAAATCTCCATTTCATCGAGTGTTATGGACAAAGTTATGTTGAGTTGAACTGAATTGAAGCCAACAGTGCTTCTGGCTGCTGCTTTCTGCCGAAATGGAGGGGAAGTTTTGCAACGCAAAGTCAGAAGTAACATCTATTAAGTTCACAGAACTGGAAGGGAAGTCAAATAATCCTGAAGCTCAATTATGCACACGCTGGACAGGGCGGTGGGCTTCGTCGCTGCAGGGTAGGTCTGCAGAACCAGAACTGGAACATAACCCCTGTGATAATCGAGGGACCACTGTACATGGAAAGTTAGCTCTGCTATTAGCAGATTAGCAGAACTGTGCCCTCCATTGTGGTCAAGTCCAGCTTTTATCAGAGACAACTGGCCAAGGTGAAACCATTCCTATCACAACACCATTTTGAGATTTTAACCCATGCTTTCATCACAACTCGTCTGGACTATTGCAATTCACTTTATGTTGGTCTGAGCCAGTCATTACTGACACGACTTCAGCTGGTTCAGAATGCTGCTGCTCGCCTTTTGACTGGTACCAGAAAACGAGAGCACATCACCCCCGTCTTAAAATCACTTCACTGGCTCCCAGTTTGTTTCTGGATTAATTTTAAGTTTCTTGTTTGTATTCAAATGTCTTCATGATCTCGCCATACATTCCCTCACGCTCTCTGAGGTCAGCAGATCAGCTGCTGTTGGTCATTCCAAAGTCTAATAAGAGGCTGAGAGGTGACCGAGCATTCTCAGTCGCTGCTCCTAAAATGTGGAACAAGCTGCCTTTGCACGTCAGACAAACTGACCCACTTCCTGTTTTTAAATCTTCTTTGAAGACACATTTTTTCTCTTTGGCTTATAACACAGCTTGAAATGTTGGTTTTTACTGTTTTTATTTCTTTTATAGTGCTTTATAAATAAAGTTATATTATATTGTGTGGTACATATGGAGGTTGAACTCAAACCAGATGACTTCATGTCCTCAGCTTTTTGTCTTCAACAAAATACAAACCTGTTTTCCAGGTGGCATTTATTTATTTATAAAAGGATAAAAAAAATCCTGTAGTATCTGCTGATGTTTATGTAGCCGTGGATGTACACAATTCGGCGTATTTACCATCTCTAGCTCCTCCAGCCTTTTCTCCAGACTTCCGTCTCTTCCGTCTCTGATGTGGCGATTGTGTCGCTGTCTGCTCCTCCTACCAGATTCCTCCTCGGACCCCTGTCCTGGAGAGCTGTAAAAAAAAAATAAACACACGACTAGTATACCCATCTTCAACTTTGAAAGTTATTCAAAAGTTACCCAAAAAGAGTTGCATTCATGTTCCATTTTCTGTCTTCAGTGCCCAGTATTCACTGGGAGGTTGTTTGAAGGTGCGAATCAGAGCCACATTATTAAGCTTCAATAGGATGACACATGCATCATCAAAAGAACAGGTGGGAATGTCTTCTTTGCCCTTTCAATTAGGCATGAATTATTAACACCCACTCTGCCTTCTATTATTTTAATGGAGAAGAGGACGACGAGGATTTGTAACTTTGGTGCAAAAAGGCTTCTGATTAGGAAACAATTTATATACTTCAGCTTTAAAAAGGTGCTGGCATGGCGGTGGCAAGTGTGCGTCACTCTAAAGTTGCTAAGAAAAGAAAATGGATTGAAAGGTATTTGAACGCAGCTCGAGCAGAACATTACCCTTATCTCAATTTTTCTTGCAGCTTAGAGAGCAAAGCAGCAAGAAAAGAATATTCATGTGGAGTTCATTTTTCTAAAACTTTAAGCAATTCTTGATGAGGAAATTTCAAATAGAATGTCTATGCAGATGTATAAGAAGTGCTTTTGTAAGAAAGTTTCAGTGCATTTTACAGTTTAATAACCTGAATACCAAAAAATGTATTGAGCTTAGGATACATTTTTACATTAAGGTTTAAAGTTGTCCTCATAGACTCATAGAAAAAACAAACAAAAAATATATTCAGTTAGGATTTGACTGTTTTTGTTCAGTGATTCCCCAAAACATTAAGGATTAGTGTGGTACGGCAGCTGCACTGCTGCTGAGAGGATGGCTCTGCAGAGGGTGGTTAAGGCTGCACAGAAGATTGTGGGGAGCAGCCTTCCCACCACCTTGAACCCCTACACTTCACGATGCAGGAAGAGGACACTCCGCATCATGATGGACTCCACTCATCCTGCACACAGTTTGTTCCAGCTCCTCCCCTCAAGCAGGCGGCTGAGGAGCATTCAGAGCAAGACAACCAGGCTCAGAAACAGTTT
>JARVLU010000646.1:14066395-14076646 GCA_031762415.1 Simpsonichthys santanae
CCCTGTACGACCGGTGTCAGAGCTTGGTCCACATTGCCGGCAGTAAGTCAGGCTCGTTTCCAGTGAGAGTTGGACTCTGCCAAGGTTGCCCGTTGTCACCGATTCTGTTCATAACTTTTATGGACAAAATTTCTAGGTGCAGTCAAGATGTTGAGGGGATCCGTTTTGGTGGCCTTAGGATTGCTTCTCTGTTTTTTGCAGATGATGTGGTCCTATTGGCTTATCAGGTCGTGATCGACAGCTTTTGCTGGAGTGGTTGGCAGCCGAGTGTGACGTGGTCGGGATGAGGATCAGTTCCTCCAAATCCGAGACCATGGTCTTGAGCCAGAAAAGGGTAGAGTGCCCTCTCTGGGTCGGGGAGGCAGTCCTGCCCCAAGTGGAGGAGTTTAAGTATCTTGGGTTTTTGTTCACAAATGAGGGAAAAAAAGGATTGATAGGCGGATAGGCGCAGCATCAGTAGTGAAGCAGGCGCTGTACTGGTCTGTCGTGGTGAAGAGAGAGCTGAGTTAAAAGGTGAAGCTCTCAATTTACCAGTCAATCTACGTTTTCTACCCTCATCTATGGTCTTGAGCTTTGTGTTGTGACCAAAAGAACGAGATCACGGATACAGGCGGCCGAAATGAGTTTTCTCCACAGGTTGTCTTGGCTCTCCCTTAGAGATATGTTTAGAAGCTCGGTCATCCGGGAAGGACTCAGAGTAGAGCCAATGCTTCTCCACCTCGAAAGGAGCCAGTTAAGGTGGCTCAGGTATCTAGCTTGGAAGCTTCCTGGACTCCTCCCTGGTGAGGTGTTCTGGCTCCGTCCCACCGGGAAAAGACCCAGAGGAAGACCCAGGCCACACTGGAGGGATTATGTTTCTCAGCTGGCCCGAGAATGCCTTGGGATTCCCTCGGAGGAGCTGGCCCAAGTGGCTGGGGAGAGGGAAGTCTGGGCATCCCTACTTAGGCTGCTACCCCCGTGACCCAACCCCGGATAAGTGGAAGAAAATGGATGGATGGATGGATGGATTTTCAGTCATCCGGGATATTGCAATTCCTAAGAGTTTTGCAAACACAGCAACCAAACTTCGTTTTGTTTCTTAGTTTAATGAATACTTTAACTTTTTATCTGAAGTGCAGTTTAAAACGTGCAGAGGTCCAAGATTTTAAAATGCAATGAGATTAATTTATACGAGCTAAACTCGTACAAGATGACTCCCCCTCCACTAAATTCTGAGGGTCATTGGAGTCTTTGGTTGCTGGTCTATATGAAAGATGTTTCTGTCACATTTATGAAACTTACTGGATATTTCCATCTTTTCTGTCCAAAATTTGAACATGACTGTCCTCAAAGGAGTGTTTTGTGGTAAATGTTTCAAGAGGGGATTGAAAAAGGACATTTTAATTAAATGGGAAATAACAGGGCGACATAATGGAAGGACAGCTTTGTGAAATAGCAAGATTTTGAATTAGGTGGAAGGTTTTTAACAACAAAAACACAATTCCTAGTTCAACAGTAGATGTGCACACAAAGCGTGAAAGCTGAGCAAATTGTCAAAAATACTTAAGACCATGTAAAAAAAAAAAAAACATCAGTAACTTCAGTACATTTACTTTACTGTATATACTACCAGTTCACAACAAATATTACAGGTATAAATATACAGATGTAAAAATATCTTGTTAAGCACATTTCATCAGATTGGAATGGATCCTCATATCATTAAATTCTCCAAAGTTTGTCATTTTTCTAAACTGACATAATTCTATGGTGTTTCATTATATTTAAAAGCACTTATTGAATTTACCATACAAAAAAATGATACAAGGAAAAAAAAGTGTGTTGTTCTGCTTGTAATTTTCTTTATTGGGATTTAAGATGGCTGGTTTAAGATTTTTAGGACTCACTTTGCACATGAAGTACATTAGCCTTTCTTAATAATACAGTACAACAACAAAAAAAAAACAACTCATACATCACAAAATTCTTAGATGCAAGTATATACAGTAGTTTGATTTATTTATTTATTTATGCATGCAGTTAAAAGCCAGGACTCGGCTGAGAGCATGGTTGAAATGCATGCCAAAGTCAGTCAGCATGAGTAAATTTGAGCAATTTTTGTATGAAAATAAGTAATGTAAATTATCAATATTCACTATTCAGCTTAGCATCAGGATTACAAGTTAAAATTTTGTATCAGAGTTTGATTTGAAGAGCTTGAGGGGTGAGCTCATGCAGTTTCATTGGGAGAGACATGGGATTGATTCACAGTGAAGAAACATACTTACCAGGTGGTGGGGGAGAGCAAGTGCCTTCGTCCTTTACAGCAGAGTTAGCAGACTCTGCTTGCTCATTCACCCCAGTCCCACTAGGCTCTGGTTGGTTTGAACAATTGTCGAAGAGTTTTGATTCCTGAGCCTGTAATGGCTCAGGCCCTGTGGGCTCTGGTTTCTTCCCATCAGTCCCCTCTCCTACCGTCTCTGTATAGCAGACAAAGCGCCAAGCTGGAGCAGCAAGCACTGAGCACAGACAGGAACACCTGACAAGACATGCTTGTTCAGGTAAAGCAGGTATAAAAAGCTAAAGGCCAGATAGACGCAATGAGTTGCAACATTTGAAAGATTTGTCCCATTGGTTTTCCAACTTGCAAATTAAATGTGAGTGGTCTAAGTTTCAACTTTGGGACAAATGTAAAGCATCATATATTAAGAAAAAATTGTTATTGAGATCATTTTGAGAGAATAGCCAAATTCACCTTGTGTAAATGAATTTGTAAAAATAGGATTGGCTTTCTTGGCCCAATTGGTGTCTTAGTCTAAGTTCAAATATCTATCTGGTCATTGCTTACATATACTGTGCAGTCATCAAGGAGGTAGGGATTAGAGGACTCAAATGTGTAATCTGATTACTTTGATCAATTTCTTACTCATCTTCCCCAAATCCCTTTAAATACCTCGTGTTTGATGACGCTGTATGCCATACAGTAACATACCTTAATCACAGAAACAGCCATTGTTTCAGTGACTAACAGCGCCACGTGCCAAGGCCAGTGCAGAACATGGAGATTTGTGCACCGTTAGTGAGTACTTTGACTGTATCTAACCTAATTAAAGTTTTGGGATCATCCAGTGCAAAGGAAAGTGCAGTTTCAGGCCTCGAAGTAAATTAAACAAAACGTGATGACACGACAAAGCAAAAACAGGAAACGTGATGTGAGCAGGCTGTGCAGAAGTGCATTGCATTCTGGGGCAAGTGAAGTGACAAAGGAGGGTGAAGGGAGGGTTCAGGTGTTACCTACCAGGTGGGGGAGAAACCTCCAAGGAAATCCCAGGTAGGGTTGGGGCACCGTTACTGTCTGGGGCAACACTTTCTGAGCATGTGACAAATATAGGGGTGGATGGAGCGGCTTCATTTGACGAGCATAAAGCTTCAGCATCTTCCAGCCTTTCTCTCTCTCTCATGCACACACACACTTCTTTATCCACTCACCTACCTGCAAGTGGCCACACAAACTAACGCAATTCATCATTTTCTTGTTTTTTAGAGACTTGTCACAATTTCAAACATTCTGAGGAGAAATATACTGTTAGGGTGACGTTTTCAGCTTGAAATGTACCGGTTTTATACGTTTGGAAGGATTACAATGGTGTGAAACGTGGAAAGGTGACTTTCTACTTAATATTGATTTTAGTATATTTTACATTGTGATTTAAATTTTTGTCCTCAGTGATTTTGAATGATGAGAATTTAGAACAGTTTATAAACTGAACTGATCTGAGTAATGCTCGTTTCCATGTGTTGTCAGCTTGTTTGCTGTTTTAACAAGAGTGCTAGCAACATCAGACGTTTGTTAACTCAAAATGCATCTCATATATATATACAGCATTTATATTATTTTAGCCCTATTTTTGAGCTATGTGAACTTGCGTTGTGTTGCCATGTCATAGAAGCAAAGTACAAAAGATCTCTATTTTTCTTATCCAAACCAGTTATTTGATATTTCTTCTGCTAAGCTAAGTAAATCATGATCTTGCATTCTTTTATCTCCAGCTCAAGTGATAAAACAAGGTTTATCAGTTGCCATAACTAGTTCTTCTTTCTGAGACAAACTGGATTCAAGCCTTAACCAAACTAAAATGGGATTTTTAAATGTTTTCATATGAGATCTTTCTTGTAGAAACATGGTTCAACAGACCTCAGTCTACTTACCTCTTTCCATTTTCTTTAGTCATTAGGGATGAGTTTTGACAAGAATAAACTTAAAAAAATATATACTGTATATGTATGTATATATACAGTATGTATGTATGTATATATATATATATATATATATATATATATATATATATACAGTAGTCTCTCGTTTATCGTGGGGAATCTGTACCCTGAAGACCCACGAAAAGTGAAAAACCGCGAAGTAGAAATAGTAGTACAAGTAGTAAGTAATAGTTCATTTTAGTATTTATAAAGGCATTTTAAACCCTTTCCACACTCTTACAATATTCTTAAAAAAATGTTTCTAAACTCTAAACGCTCTAAAAGAGCACAGGTCATGATTTCAGCTCCCTGCCTTCACTGCTCTCAGCCTCCTGCAAGTGCTCTTGGCCACGCCCACTTCTCCAATCTGCACGAACAGCTGATCAGCTGCAGCAGGAAGTTTATCCTGCAGTATGCTGCACAACAATGCAGCAGGTGCTAAATAATTTAAAACTATTCATTTTAAATAAAAATCCCATGCCTATCGTGCAGCTCATCCATCAATCAGCCAGTTGTGTCATGTCCAATCGTATTTTGAAAATTTGCGATAGAGCGAGTCCACGATAAACAAACCGCAAAGTAGTGAGGGACTACTATATGTAGACGACACATTGTTTATTGTTAAATGGCACCTTTTAAAATTTTCAAACACTTTTGTAAGTAGTCAGAAAGGGTAAAACAACCTGGTTGCATTTTTCTGAAATCTTGCCATCCAGTGGCTATGATGCTAAATATCTCAAGCTAGCAAAAACAAATAATCATTTGGAACTTTTCCCAGGATTATTTTTAGCTGCACCCTAAACACGAGCTCTCTGCTGGAGCCTTAAGATGCTGCAGCTCCAAGGTCAAACCCCAGCGCCTGCTAAAAGCCCGTTAGATGCCAGCAAAGAGCTCACATGGGACGGCGAGGGCGTCAGCTGAATCAACAAAGAGGGATCAGCTGGCGGGTGCGCGGAATGTAAGAGATGCTGACAGCTTTGTCACAGATCACTCCAAAAAGGCAGCAGCGCATCCATACTTCTCTTTTAGCTCCACATTTACACTCCTGTGTGACTGTGTTTGCACTTTTACACCACTTTTAGAACCGTTGTGTGTTTTTAAGTCATGTTCCGCTCTGCTTTGTAGCATGCAGCTTCCTACTAGGCTGTTTGATGTGTAAATGTCAGCAGGTATCTTATCGATGTCCATTTTGAACCAAATTCAATAGGATTTCTCATATTGGTCAGCTCTAATGTGCCGGACTGTGAGGTGACAGGGGGATAAGATGCAAACTCACCTTCTGGTTGACCATTTGTCGTCTCGTCTGCAGAAAGAAAAACAAAACAATATCAAACACAACAAGACTTCTTGTATGTTGCAATCAGAATTATCACCTGATTTCTTTTCAACTGGAACATGTTGACCTTCCTTTATTGATATCTGTTCAAGGCAGATTATCATTGTCCTGGATGGCAGGCTCCTCATGCTAAGACACCGTGCAGAATTAACTGATTATAAAAGACACCTCCTTGAGCCCGTGTTTGTTTGCCCTCTGCCTTGTCAAGTCTCATTGGCTAAATATTGGCTGCAGTGCCTTTGTGAAGCATAGTTTATGAATGCATGCAGCTACAGGTAATCATGTTTTTTTTTTATTGGTTGAGTTCAGGTGCAGCTTGTCATGAAAACTTTCTGTCCTTGAATACAGAGATGCAAATCAAGAAGTAGTGTTCCTTGAAGGATATCGTCTGTCACAATCTAAGCCAAAGTTTTAAATTATGATCTTGCATGAAATATATACTGTATTGGGGATGAGTCCATCCTACTCCCATACCAAAGACTTACATTGGTTATAGCCATGTTTGTGTTTGCTAAAGGTTACTACCTTTAGCAAACACAAACTGGTGATATTTGGGCGGCTGTGGCTGAGTGGTTAGAGCAGTCGTCCTCCAATGCAAGGGTTGAGGGTGCGATTCCACCAGCAGTCACATGCTGAAGTGTCCCTGGGCAAGACATTGAACCCCTCATTGCTTCCAATGTGTGTCCCATCAGTGTATGAATGTGATAAAACACTGGTTATTCTTTGTATAGATCTAGTAGAGTGCTATATGGGTCAAGAGGGCACAGATTGTATTGTAAAGAACTTTGAATATCTTGGATCAGATAGAAAGGTGCTATATAAGTACAGTCCAGTTACCATTTACCATATGTGGAGTCTCCAGAATGTATCAAAATGTTTCTGTGA
Organism: Simpsonichthys santanae; assembly: GCA_031762415.1. Classification (NCBI taxonomy): domain Eukaryota; kingdom Metazoa; phylum Chordata; class Actinopteri; order Cyprinodontiformes; family Rivulidae; genus Simpsonichthys; species Simpsonichthys santanae. The sequence continues at coordinate 14,072,853 of JARVLU010000646.1, forward strand.
TTTTTCACTTTCCTTGCGCTTGTTGCAAAGGCTTGCAGTTTTGTAGCTTGAATTTGAAAAACCTCAAAAATTGTGCAACAATGTTTCTATTAAAGAAGTCAAAGTTGCTGCGAGTGGCTTGAACCCATCTCCACATAGTCTCTGTACGTTTTGGCTTGCTGGAGCTGTGTATTGACACTTGCTCAAGAGCTTTAGTTTTACAGAAACCGTTTACAAATACACAGAATTCAGGGAAACCACAGCGAAATTTTTTTTTATTTTATTTATTTATTTATTTTTACAATTTTGAGTTGCTAACTAGTTGAAACCATAGCATAACTTTGCTGTTTTAAGATGAACCTGTGTTTTTCTAGTCTCTATTCAATTGTTTTTCATGACAGAGAATAAAACTATAACGTACAACTATAATCACAACAACGGACGCAATTACAGTATAGTGTTGCACAAATCTTAAATAAAGTAATTTGTAAATGCATAGACTTAGCATAATATAAATTTATGATGTTATTGTAATTTGTCCTTTTATTGTTTCAGCCTCAACAAGATGGGTCTTGTTTAATAAAAGGCAAAGGTGAAAATTCAGATCTGTTTGCAAATTGATTAAATATAAGAACAAAAAGGGAGTTTTTCCTTTCCACTGTTGCCATTGTGCTTGCTCAGGATGAGAGGCCATGACAAAGTGAAGATTCAACGTGTCTACTGGCTTCCTTAGATATGGCTTGGTTAATCCCGTATTTGTTCTCATTCGTCTTTAATTAAACATTGGTAAATTTAGATTTGTAAAATGTGTACTGATAAATTTTGCTTTGTAGGTTTTAGAAGGGTAACTAAAACAAAGACTCTAGTTCAAGATCCAATGGAATACAGCAATAACTGTAAAAACAATCATGTCATTTTTGTCCAGACTAAATACCAACATTAACCAGTGTAATTTGAGCCAAGCCTGCCTGTTAACAGAAATAAACTGGAACCGACTGAGCTCAGGACAAAAGTATTAGAAACAGGAGGGGTCTGGAATAAGCAGACCTGAGCAGGAATGAAAATGTCTTCTAGACTGGGCGCAAACAGAACTTGTCAAAAAATAATTATCTAACTTGACTAGTTGGCGTTTTCTCAGCTTTGAATTATTTGCATCAATTTGTGACGATTCCCGTTTGCGTTTATTTTTTTATTTTTTTTTTCAAAACTAGCCAGACTCCCACCTCACTTCCAAATAATGCGCTGCTGGCCACTGGACCACAATCCTGCAGGGTCACATCATCTACCCGAGAGCGAGCCACGTCCGCTCTCTGCCCCATCGCCGTTAAGATAATGAGAGTGGAGAAAGGTTTTGTTTTACCTCGGAGGATTTCAGTGCAGCTGACTGGGCGGCAGGTATTTGCAGCTGTTGTCTCTGCTGGCGTGCAGACAGAATGGCTCATAGTGGCTCAGATGAGCATCAAACTGCCAGCAGCTTCACCAGTTCCTTATATAAACCTTTACAATGCTCTCAATCTGAACTTAGCTTTTTCATTTGCTTTGACTTCTTGTAATCATGTGAACTTTACACATCTAAAGGTGAGAGCTGGGGCTTGGTGACAATGAGATGCTGACAGGTCTTCATCTTTGTTCCACACGTAACACCAAACAACGTTCTTAGAGGACAGAGTCGAGGGAGAGGCTGCAGTGATAGTGAACACGATGAGGTGAACCACACAAGCCTCACTGCCATTGGCACCCTAAAGTTGTCAGCGGTGCGGTCAGTCCTAGGGGATCTGTGGGAGCAGGGGGGCAGACGTTTAACAGGGAGGTGCCTGACCTCTACGCCATCCATCCTGAACGGAAAGTGGCGTTGTCTGTCGGAGGGGGTGGGCAGCAATGGAGGGAGATGGCAGAGAACAAGGCGTGGGGATTAAAAGTCTGCTCATTCTGAACTATTCCAGGGACAAGAATCCAATTCCCGAAAGGCCCACAGACGACTCAGTGAGTCCATCAATTTGAGTCGGGACCGCTTTAAGGCTTGAGAGTAGGGTGACCAAAACATGAGCACCACCCCCTCTTCTTCAGCTGTTCAGGCTCATTTAAAGAACAATACTTTTCCACTCATTTATCTGCTGCTCCGCTCGCTATTTATGGCGCAGTGTTTGTAGCAGGCAAGAATCTGCTGTTTCTATTTTGCTGTAGCTTTGTTTCTGGGGGGAGGCCAGTGACGATTATGGCAGTGGATACACATCGTAAGGGCAACTGTGCTTTATAATAGCCATCCCGTGATTCACGAACAACGGTCTCTAAAGCATAACTGACCCAAAGAGAACATTAGATTCATGAACCTTGGTGCCAACTGAATTAATCAACCCAGGCATAAAAACCCTGTTTTCCAAAGGACTACAGGTATGTATCGCTGACCTTCAATGTTTTGATTTAGTTTTGAAAAAAAAAAAATCCATCAACCATTAATAGAAGGGGGAAAAAAAAAATCTTTAAAATTCTCTGTTTCTCTACAAGTTACAGACATCTGTTTTAAGAGCTGCTCTAGATAGACCACTGATCCTCAGACAGATATTAAAAACCTGAATCCTCCCATCCAAATGATAAACAATACAGCCCTTGGCTATGTCTGAGTGGACAGCAGCTGACCTAATGAGGGGCTAAAGAGTAATACCATATTGTAATGACAGACATAAGCAGATTAAGAGTATTGATGGACATGATGGTACAGATGAGAGATATTATGTCCTGAAAGAATAGTTTGGTGTGAGGGCGGGACAATGGATGGGTGGTAGGTTGAATTTGGACTCGAGTTCTGGGCAGGGAGGAGGCAGATCTGGCATCGACAAAGGCTATTCCTGCTTTGCTGCTTTAGTCATCGCAAAGGCATTTAGAAGATTTATCCTTGAATGGCGTTGCTTCATTGTAATTGCATCATCCTTCACAAGGAGGTTGATTACGTCCAGCTCAGCACCATGCCTCTTCATCATCTTGTCTTTTTCCGTTTGGATCCATCTGGTGTGCATACCCCTCTAGGCAACAATACCGTCCATCCATAGACCCGCTAGATTCTCGTGCACCCAAGATGGCAAAGACACATGTTTCAGTAATACAATACCACTGTCAAAGTCACTTTGATTCCTGTGCAAAAGCTGGCAAGACAAGACATTAGTATAAATAAAATCTCCAGAGATGGAACCACAGCTCTCTTATCCACCTGTTCGTGAATCCTTTTTGTGCCTAATAAGTTAGGACCAGCACCGCAGCGTGGTCGGCTCACTTTTTGCATGCTTTGATGAAGGCAACGCACTATCACAACTCCTACCTTTTTTTGTTGGCTCTGGCATCTTGAGCCGCAGGCAAAAGCAACAAAAACAAAAAAAGCTGTCAGGGCTTCAGGAGGTGCAGTAGATACAGTCAGATCAGTGTGATTTGAAGATGCTGGAGCCCTCTCAGTCCAAAAGGGACCAGATGATAATTACAAGTCTGCAGCTGGGAAAAACAACTCTTGGATCCCTCACACCCCAGCGATTGCAGCTGAGGAGGACACAAGGTTTGGAAATGTTAGTGGGGGAGAAAAGGAGGACCACTGACAGATCCAGGGGGGTGACTGACTTCTAGGGCTTATATTGAGAGGTGGCATGCTCCTCCTCTCTGTGGGGAAGCTCTTTGCTTCAACTACCTGACTGGTTTGCAAAACATACAAAGAAAATCAGGTCTGTGTGTTTTTTTCCCAGAACAATTTTCTATGTCTTGTATTTCTATGTCTTGTATACTGTATATATATACTGTGTATATATATATATATATTTTTTTTTTTGTATATA
>JARVLU010000646.1:14076746-14092302 GCA_031762415.1 Simpsonichthys santanae
ATAATTGCATCACCTAATATTTATAATATCAATGAAGACAAAAATACTCCTTCATGTCTCAGGGCTGCTTTGTGTTTATTAAAGCGAAATGAGTAAAACAAAATATAATAGGCCTTTAAATACAGAGAAATACCACTGAAAACAAAATTACATGCAATTCTAAGAGTTAGCTGACAAACAAGCACATTTCTCGAGTTGGACATTTTGATACATTATATATACAATACAAAAAGTTTATTGTCTCCATTGAAGCAATTTGAGGCAACACTGCTGATCTCATGCTGCTGTATCCAGTCATACTCATTTACTCACCACAGACTCATGTTCGGGCTGCTGTTTAATCATGTAAACTAATGGTATACCATGTTAGTTTAGTGTTTAGCGTATATTTTAGATATTTTAGCGTATTGTTTAGCGTATATCTTAGTGTTTCTATACTGTTTCTTTTTATACTTTTTTATTTTTATTTTTTATTTTTTGTGCTATTTTTGGATGTAACTGGGACCCTGTGTACACAATTTCATTCCACCTCATGCACTACATGTGATGCAAATGTCAATGAAGAACCTTGAACTTATCTTGAGAATATCACTTTGATTTTAAACATTTAAAAAGATTGAAGATATCCCTTGAAGGAACACGAATCACCTTGCAGATTTTAGACAAAGACGTTTTGTTAGCACTCTCAGCTACTACCACTTCAAATTTTAGCTCATTATTGGTAAAGGTGACAGAGTTATATCCGTTCTTGGATTGGGTTTATTCCTTCTAGATGCATCTTTGATGATTACTAATGAGAATTTATAAAGAATTTTAAATAGACTTGTTTATGGGATAGTGTGCTAAATGACAAACAGGCAGTTGCATTGAAGTCTGGATCAGGATTTATTAGAATTTTCGAGAATTACTTGTGAATAAACATCAAAATTATTGAACAACGTTCACCAACAGGTAAAACACTAATCGTTGCAAGTTTTCTGCAAAAAGCATTCGTCTTTTCCATTTGAGTTTTGGCAATATCCCTTTAAGACATGCTCGGTTGGGAGGTGAATGACAAATTAGGAGGGTGGGATATAAATTGAAAACTGTTGTCATTGTCACAGGTTTGAGGATGAGGTAAGATTCTCCTGCTGTCCTGGAATGCTCTCAGACGACACGCGGCGTGTTCTCCGAGCATCTGTTGGCTTGTTTTAAGAGAAAAGTTACATTTGACCAGCAGAGATCCGACCCTGATCCCAGAGATCGATTTAATCCGGAGAGAATGCTGTTCAAGAACAGCAGGCTTGAACCTGGCAAATAAAGGCTGGAGGGATGCCTGATGCGTGGCCTATACTTAGAAAGTTGTCATAAACCTTGACATTTGACACGTGCATCTCACATGAAGCTGGTTTTTGTTGTGAATATACAACTAAAGTGGCTGATTTTGTCTTTAAGCTCATTAGTTCATCTGAAACTCGAGCGCAGTCCTGAAGTGTAGAGATAAGCACAGACTTTTTTTTTTTTTTTTAAGTACCTACGTAACTAAGATCCTCATGACATTCTTGTCTGTGCTGGAATGGAAGTGAACTTAAATAGGTACCATTGATCGATCAAACGACCCAGCAGTTTATTAAAGACAAGTGGCAGCACTGCTTAATAAAGATTTACCAGTACTGAGGTTTTTAATTAAAAGGACACCCCCAACTGCAACAATCACCTTTGCTATTTAGTTTGCTGCTTTTCTTGGTAACACCCCCACACTCACCCTCCACCCGCCACAGCTCAGTTTGCCCATTTATGACAAGAGGTGGGCTCCGGCAGTAAACGCTCGGCTTAGGGAGGTGTCACGTGGACCCTCGACAAAGAACACAAAACCATTTGGTCTTGCCAGGGACGCCAGGGTGTTGACATCACTGAGGCTGTTTGGACATGAGATCACAGCACACGGACAGGATGTGAAGCATTGTGAAGGAGAACACTGACACCCTCTGGTTTTTAAAACGCTCGCCGACAAGTCCAAGGCTCATCAGACCACACAATTCAAGGCGGTTTTATTTTCCAATTGAAATGTATATTATAAAGTAAACTAATATACATTTAAAAAAAAGGTAAAAAAACACTTCAAAATTATTACTTTTACCCAGTTTCTAGATCCAAACACTGATGATTCATCATGTTATGACTTAAAATATTTTATTTTCTATTCTATCCCCCTACTAGACCAGGGGTTCACAATAGAGCTGTCATTTCTCACCTGGCCCGACCTGATTTGTGCCAGACCATAATAATGAGCTGGATGGCCGGTTCGGTGTTGTGCTTTTGATTGTGTCATCGTATTAACCGTGATCCAATTGTATGGCAACATGACTTGCCATACAGTACAATTATATGGGAACATGGCTTGCTATACAATCAGCTGCCACATGCGACCATTTGACCGTGAGCGTTCCGGTCTTGAAAGAGATTTAAAAATTTAAAATAAAATTTGCGCGGCCAACAACTCTAAACAGGTGAGATCCCAAAGCAAACATGTCAGAGTAGGGTCCGTGTCTGAATAATACAGAATGCAGGCAGAAGCAGAGATTTTATGTGCTTCGACAGCCATGAAAGGACAAACACCCCCTCAGCTCCGATCTTCTGCCCTTTTTACTCAGCCGTGCGCATCCCCTGACCGTTAATAACTATATAAGCAGTCAAGCTTACGGTAATTTAAAATGTTGGGGTGGGGTTCAGACCTGTAATTACTGTTAATTTGGTGGGTCAGGTGGGGATAGAAAATAATGGCTACGGGCTGGGGCCAGGTCGGATCTAATTTTTTTGGGCCCAAATGCAACTCTAGTCTGCAACCTGCGGCTCTGGAGCCACGTGCGGCTCTTTGGTCTCTCTGCAGTGGTGCTTTCAAGCTTTGACCAAAACTGACATAAAACTGAATTTTATTGGTGGTTATAACAACAAAAAGGTCTAATGTTAGCAGTTTTCCTGACATTTATTTTTCAAATGTGTGAATACTAAAAACATTACAGCGAGATAAACATACTCTCTTTCACTTTGTGTTATTTCTTCAAAGTAGGATACATAATTTTTCTACAGTCAATAAAATCACAAAACCTGCATAGTTTATCGTTTTAGTTTTTAGAAACTTGGCAAAAACTGTATTTTTTCCTTCTTTACAAGCATCACATCTTATATTTTGTTTTAAAATGTCAATAAATGTTAAAAATCATTAGATATTTTTTGTTTTATAATGCCACCCCTACAGGCCAGAAAAGTGCCCTCCAACAAAATTAAAGTGGTCTGCAGGCCACCAGTTGAGAATCCCAGTTGCTACTCCGGACACGTTGAAATGGCTCTTTTGATCGTAAAGGTTGCAGACCCCTGTACAAGACAATCAACAATCATGTTCAAGTAGGATTCTTTTATTTTTGCTAAGAAACAAAAAGCTATTATCGGAAGTTACACATGACATTGATTGATTTTACCCCCATATGTGACAAAAACAAGCAGATCTGTAGAAACAAAGGGTTTAATTTGCACCTTAAACTGAGGATTAACTCTTAAAATAAGAAACATGAATGGGGAGAAGCTAAAACAGGTTAAAAAAAACAATCACAAAAAGGACAAATATGCTCTAAATTACAAAGAGCCTTGGTTGAGCTGCCTGCACAAATGACTCATTGGTCACAAGTAACGTTGCTTGTGTGCACCAATCATTTTTTTGGTGTCACCTCTTAACTCTGCAGCTTTTTCCCCCTTTTTTTTTTTTCCAATGAGCTCTTTGCTTACATGTTTATTTCTTGTTTTAAGGGAGTTTTAAGTTTAACCACAGCAGAAAGGTTTTATACTTCAAGTCTGACTTAAATGTCAGCCACTTTAAGTTAACATTGTAAATATCTAACTTTATTTGTCACTTCTAGCAAAATGCTAATACAGTAGTGAGATGGAAATCTAGAAGAAAGTTTATAAAAAAGTCTACAGAACTCGTCCGTGAAACGTCTGCAGTGACATCAGAGTGTCTCGGCTGAACTGGTAGGTGAGCTTTTTCTTCACCTTGAAGATGTGTCCAGACCGGGCATAGTTCCTGAGGGCCCGGGACATCTTCTGGTAGGTCATGGGCCTCTTGTTACCCTTCCTCTGCCCCCACAGCGCTGCCACCTGGTCCTTATTCCTGGAGGAAAAGCGGAAAACCCCTGCCGCTGCTGGCACCCAGGACAAACAGTGGGCCATGCTCGGATCCTCCAACATCTCAAACAGGAAGTGGAAAAGTCGCAGCTTTCTACCTGCAGGCACGGAGCAAGCTGTCACACATGATGGAGGGGATTTAAAGAGACGCGTACAGGAACATTTACACGACGTGCCAAAGCAGTTATTGGTGGTTACAGTTAATCATTTCTTCAACTGCAGCGATTCCCAGAAAAATCTCGTCAGTGATGGGAACTCTTTAGTGCAGAGTGGCAACCACTGCGGTTATCTGATATAGATATGTAAAATAAGCCACTGTGCTAAGCCACGCTCAGCTTCATTGTGTTTTACAGTAAAGGGCAGGTCTTATTTGCTCTCATGGTATTATTTCCCTCAGGCTTAGAGCAACAATGGCAATAACAGTATCTAATGGCCAAAAAAAAAGGAGAACTCACCTCTCCCCGCTGCTACGGCTAGGTGTTTTGCTGATTGTCTTGTTGATACAAAGTTTGGCAGTGACCCGTGCTCAGTCGATGTTGCTGTTGAGTTTTGGCTGCAGGCTGATTGGACATTGTGTACCAGGCGGGTCTGAAAAGCAGGTTTGCTGTCCTTCAATGGAGAATTAAAACATGAACAGCATCGTGTCCGAGTGCATGTCTTTGAAGCCAAGCTTTCTGTGCTTACCTGTGGCTCGAAGCATGGCCAGCGTTCATCACATGTTTGACTCGCAGACACAGGTAGCTCATGCACAGGCACAACTGATGAGAAAAGGAGAAGTATTTTCAAAAGACTGCATAAATTAGACCAAATTATTTTCCCGTGCTTTTCGTTTTACCATTTTCCGCAGCGCTTTGTCTGTAGTACTCCTCCAGGAACTCTAAGATAACTTCCAAATCAGACTGAGTCTCCTGGAAAGAATCAAATCAAATAATAAAAATAGTCACCATTAGCTTTGAAAATGAAGGTGTTTGAGGGAAGTGCAAAGCTGCATTTTTGCTGTTTACCATCCCTGAGGAGTATGTGGTCCAGTTCAGGTCCTGCAGATGGAGGGGATTCAACACAACTGGGACGCTCAGGTCCCGGGACTCCTCTTATACTCCACCTCATCTGTGCAGGTTCTCTGCGAACGTTTTCTATACCTCAGGCTGTCTGGAACAATGACCACCAAGACCACAAAACCCAGACACCAGCGCCAGTTAACCCATCAACAAAGCCTCCCAGTGCTGACCACATCCTCCCAGTTGAGGTAGATAAGACCCAACTGGAGGCAACTTTTTACACAGAGCTCTCGTTTCAGGAAAAAACACACTTGCTGGCATATTTTCCCCTCACAGGATGTGTCTGAAGTTTATATTTTATGTGCCTGATGTAATATTTCATGACACTGTAAACAAATGTTGAAGTCGGAATCGAAAACGTGGCGGCAAGCAACTTGGTAAAACTCGTTTATTTGATTATGTTCAAGAGATTCAACAAGAAATATAAAAATATGTATTAATACATAACAAATATAAACACATAAGGTAATTTGAACAATCAAAATGTGTGTAATTTTTAAGGAACATTTATAAACAACTTAAATTATTGCTTTCACAGTTAAATCGTGTCTGTCACCTCTAATTTCTTTAAATATTAAAAATTGCCACGAAATTTTGAACATCTCCAATTTTGCATAAAAACTAATTATGATTAAAAACATTTTGAATATGACTTTAAATCAGTTATATTGTTAATGTTAAAGTTGATGTAAACCTTTTGGAATCAGTGCCAACCAGAAGATTTACAATTCATTTCGCATCTGAGCACCTGATAAATCTAAAAAATGTTGTACTCAGATTTTTACTACATGTAAAGTATTTTTCAAAAGGTCAACCTTTTAGCAAAATAATAAATGGTTTACAGCTGAATACATAAAGAGTACCAGTAACTCAATCATCTGTGAGAGAAGTGTAGTCATTAAAAAACTCATATTTGCAATAAATTTAAAAAATAATAATAATAATCAGTTAGGAAAATAACTATAAACATTTACAAATAATTTCATGGCTCTTCAAAAATCACGCAAACAGTTAACAGGTGTTGTATAGAAATATGTGACCCTTTTACGTAAATGTACACAGGATTTTTCTCATATTTACAGATTATTTACAGAAAAGTTTTGGGAATTTGTTGCTGAAGGCTGCTACGTTTTTGCAAAATAAGTTACGACATGCAGGAACTCCAGGAAGTTTCCAGGGAATTAAAAAAATAACTTTACATCAAACGTTTGGCAGATCAGAGTTTGGTCAAGGTGTGTGAGCCCAGGTCGTAGTCTTCCTGCAGCTGGTAGTATCCGTACCAGCTGTGCCAGTCCGTCGGCGCAGAGCTGCAGAAGGTCTGCTCCGAGACCTTCTCCTGCTGGCTGTGGACCTCCTCCTGCGTGGGCTGGCAGGGCAGGCGCACGGGCACCTGTGCAGAGCCGAGCCTGTGCAGGATGTCCGGGTTGAACTGGTAGGTGAGTTTGCGGCGCACCTTGACGATCTCGCCCGTGCGGCTGTAGTTTCTCAGCGCTCTCGCCATTTTCTGATAGGTCATGGTCTTGCGGTTTCCCTTGCGCTGGCCCCAGCACTCTGCTAGCTTCTCCTTGTTCTTGGAGATGAAGTGGAAGGTGCCGTTGCCGCTGTCCGTCCACTGTATCGAGTCGCACATGCTGGGATCGTTCAGAGCTTCGTGGAGGTACTCGTACAGCCTCAGCTTCTTACGGCCTGAGCAAACACAGTGATCTCATTTAGTATTGGGGGTGAACACACAAATATGTCTTCCAGCAAATCTTCACATCGTCACCTTTGCTGTTTCTCTGCGGTGGAAGGATGGAGTAGAAATGTAGGGGTTCATTCTGCGCCGAGTGGCTCAGGGAGACATCAGGCATGACCTGAGGCCAGGACTGCTGCTGGATGGTTCAAGATTTAAAGTAAACCCTTCTTCCTTGTGTCAATCATCCAAACTTACAATTGAGATTGTTTGCGGTACTTACAGTTGTGTCACTCCAGTCGTACGCTGGAGCTGGGACATCGGACGGGTGTGTGATGAGGCAGCAGGAGTCCTGACACTGGACAGGCGACTGCTGGCTAACCAGGGTCTCGTAATATTTGTAATCTTGAAATAAAGAGGCTTCGTCAAATATCATCACGTATAAAATGTGGGGGGAAAAAATGCAACAGAGATTGAACACGTACCTGGTTCGTAGTATGGATTGTGCGAATGCTGCTCAATCACATCTATTGCGTCCTGAAAGTGTTGGTTGATGTCATGATCTAAAGACGCCTGCAACACACAGGAAAATAATCAAAACTCACTCAGTACGTTGTATTTTAAAGCTGACTTTCCCCTGACTTGGTGAAAGTGCCTCACCATCTTGTATGTCTGAGCGTTCCCCTCACTCGAGGCCATTTCTCTCCTCAACAGGCGAACACTGCCGCTCTTGTGCAGGTGCACATCTTGCACAGGTGTATATATATGACGCAGAAGTCCAACACCTGTTCACGGCGGCAGAGAGAGGGGCCAGTCGATTTAAATGCATTAATGTCACCCACTTCTTCTTTCCTGGAAGCAGAGATGAGATCTGAGCATCGCTCTCTCTCAAATTGTTAAGATCACAATCTGCGAACAACAGAAGCTCTTTTACTGCATGCTCAAACCAGGAATACCACTAATTCTCTGCCTGACCTGAGAATTTGCATACTGGGCCCATGATTCATATCTAATACACACAAAATGATGAGGGATGTGCAGTTAGGTACTTTAATGTTTTTATTTTTTTTTTAGTTTTTGCGTAGTCCTCTTTGGTTTTTGTTTATTTGCAATAAAAGAACATATATACTTGCATAAAATAATTTTTATTAAGTATTTTTTTTTACTTTTAACTAATATATGTTTTTACTCAGATGTCAGTGTGTGCTTCTAATCCCCAAATTCTGCAATAATGCTGAAGAAAAGTGTTGAATTAACATAAATGCATGTATTTGCAGAGGTGCAATGGCATTAACTCTAATAAAGCATTTTGCACTGAATAACTTGGGCTCAACGCTGAGCTGAGGGCAAATAAAAAACAAGATAAAAGTTACGAGTGCCTAATTTACCTAAATGCTGTCAACACAGCTTTGTGAAGACGTGATTGTATAAGTTAATGGTTAATATTTGTGGGGGATGCTACATTAAAACCAGCCCGAGTGTTACTTTCTCCATCAAAACCAGTCCTCCCCTGTTTAAATAAGCACAGGTTTCGTTTTTTTTTTTTTTTTTTTTTTTTTTTTTTTTTTTTTTGAGAAGTTATTTATCTCTGGGCCGCAGTTTTAAATATCAACTGACAAGTTCCTGAAGTTCCCCTTTCAGCTCGGTAAAAAGTGAGATGGCTGAGCAGGTCTGGGCTGAGAGCGTAAATTAACGGCTACATAATTGGCCTTTATCACATGACTCCATGTGCATGTGATGGGATTTATATATTAATATATATTTTTGACAACATAAAATGTTTTTTTTTTGTGTGTTTGTGTGTGTGTGTGTTTAAAAAGCCCCTTGCATCAGAAGATGACCATATTGTGTGTGTGTGTGCGCGTAATCTTTCAAACCTGCATTTAAGAGTGTGTTCTGCATGTGTTTCCTGTCTGTGCAACAAGCTGATAAAAACAAAGAACCACAAACCTTGTCCCCTCTTCCCACTCCTTCTTTCCCTGTTTCCATTCAGGGTGAAGCTCCATAAATTAGAGACCACAAGCTGTCGGGCTGCAGTTGAAGCCTGACAGATGGGTGCTGCTGTCGCCTCTGGGTGGGATGAGGAATTTACTCCATCAGTCTGGGGGTTGCCTCTTTATATATTTATTCTGCTCTTTAGGATTATATAATCTGATTTTAATGTTTCAGCGTTTAAATTTCCTGTTTACTTAGAAGTGATTGAACTATATCTGTTGCAATCAGGAACTATCAAAAGCCCCACCCCCCAAACAATCATTCAAATTCAATTGAAATTTGCTTTACATAAAAAAAATGGATATTTTTTTTATTTATTTTCAATGTCTGCAAGTTCATTAGGTAAAAAGTGAAATATTTAAGCACTCAGAAATCCACCTGCAGTCTTATTTATTTATTTCTAGCCTGTGACCCAAAATTAAGAAGCGTTTGGTGGGAAAAGGTGAATGCAGTTTCAAAAAAGTACTGATTTTTGCCTTTGTTTTGCATTTGTTAAAAAAAAAAAAAAAAAAAAAAAAAAAAAAAAAAAAAGTGTAATTTTATTTCAGGCCTACAAGACGTGCAAGGTTTTGTAATCCTGAAGCTGCAGGGAGAGCATCCAATGTAAAACAATTGCCAAATCTTTTCTGTGAGTTTGCTCGCTGTTGCAAAAGGGAGCAGCCACCCCCCCCCCCCCCACCCCAAAAAAATGTGTCCACAAAATGCACAGTGAACATGTTTTTAAAAACACCTTCTCAAAGAAAGTTTACACATTTTTTTGCTGGTACAGTTCGATTCAGTTTATTTATTTAGTGCCAAGTCGAAACAGAAGTCATCTCACGGCACTGAACAGATACATTCATATGCAATATATATATATAAATCATATTTAAAAAAAAAAAGTAATTTAACATCAATTATCTGAGGAGCAGACTGCTTTGAGTTTAACTCTCATCTTGAGCAAGTATGAAGGCGACGGTGGAAAGGAAAAACTCCCTCATGAGGAAGAAACCTTTAGCAGAACCAGGCTCAGGACACGTTGCCATCTGCTTCAACTGGCTGGGTTTGAAAGGAACAGATACACAATGGCAGGTCAAGAATCACATCACAAGATAGAAATAGTATCAAATAAAAATATTCAATTTTAACAATTCATTTAAGGGAATTAGTTCAATTTGTCCTCTAATAGTCTAAACCTATAGCAGCATAACAAGCCAACCCTAACTATAGCGAAGCTAAAACTGGAGAGTGATGATCTCTCCTACTAACTCCAGTTAAGACTCTGGCAGCACAATATCATTAAACAATTCATAAATTCATAAATGCAAGATAATAGTTTATTTAACAACATGGACAAAAAAAATTGCTTTGGGAAAAGTAAACCCCACATGCACAACAAAAAAAAGTGTTTTCTTCAGAGGCAACATTGACTCTTCTGGGCTCTGAGATGGAAATCAAATAAAAAGATGTGATCAAATTAATCATTACTTTAGATTTTGTTTAGGAATAAAAGGGTATTGTATCCTGTGAGCTAAAGGCAAAATGGACCATCCAGGTCTATCAGCCATAAGTACAGGTCCAGGACTCTTCATGCAGAAAAGCAAATGGTTGCTAGTCTCGTTTGTCTCTACCCTGTGATGGACTTGCGATGTGTTCAGGGTGCACCCCGCCTCTCACACCGTGACTGCTGGAGATAAGCACCAGCTGCCTCATGACCCGGAAATGAAAAGCTGGTGAAGAAGTTGAGTGGATGGATGCAGAAAAGCACAGAAGTCAGGAAAGAAGTGAACCCCTGAAGATATTTGTTTCTTTCCTGTTTGACTTCCTGTTTGTGTAGAGACTTCAGTTCTGCGGTTAAATCAACAAGAAGCCTGTTCTTAGCTCGTCCAGTTCTGAAGCAGCACATCTAATCATCACTGGAATGGACAAACAGGAACATCACACACTCCTATCGTTTGATGATGGATTTCAGTTTCTGATGTTTTACTGAGTTATGTTTTGTTAAAAATCTTTAAACTTGGAACGAAAATTAAAGTTTGATTTGCAAATTAACGTATGAATTAATAAAGACCCAGTTTTAAAAGAAATATCAAACATCACAGTCAACTTTTTTTTTGACTTTGTTGTAAAGTGGGAAATGTCGATAACGGGGTTTTTTTTTTTTTTTTTTTTTTTTTTGTAATTGCTTTTATAGATTTTTAGTTGTTGTTTTTTTTAGGTGAACTGGGGAAGACTCTTAACTGTGCAATTACCAGTACAGATTATGTTGAGCTTTTGAACTAACTGGTTTGGTTAATTCATTCAAACTTTATTTTACAAGATTAAAAAAAAAAAAGAAAAAAGCACGTTCAGATTTTAGAGCACGATCAAAACGACTTCTCACTGGGACCTCCATTAAAAGTTTAAAACCTGGTCTGCAGACACATCTGTGGGGGGGTGGGAATGATAATATCTGTAGAACTGACAGCTTCTAACTGTACCCAATAAAAAAATGTTTGGAACATTTTGAAAGAAAATGTTTGGCAATGACAGCACAATTTAAAACAGGATTACAGGAAGTAGAAAGACACCTGAAACTCCGATTGTCAGTACAATATGATATTCTGTTGGAGCGTCTCATGTCAGATCACATTCTGAAGTCAGGTGTGATGCAATATCCAGGTTCTGACAAAGGTTGGTACCTCGTGTGCTGATAAGTAATTGTGACCATGTAAAACTTGCACTCTCGTATGCGAGGTTATAACCGTAGGAGCTAATGTCTTGGCATTTTTGCTTGAAATTCCATCCATCCATTCTTTATCTTTACCCACTTATTCCTTTTTGTGTCACGGGGGGGTCACTGGTCACAGCGATCACTGTGTGAGAGGTGGGGGACACCGTGGAAAGGTCTCCAGTCCATCACAGGGTCACATAAAGACAAACAAGACAAACAACCATATGAAGATCCAGGGTCTATCCATCCATCCATCTAATGTATCTTTTTTAAACTGTAATCTATTCTATTATATTCCTTGCTGATCCATCCATCCATCATTCCATTTATTCATTCATCGGACACGCCCATAAAACCTATCAGGAGGTGTAAGAGGGCATCCAAGTCTGGTGCCAGCACCTGCGGTAATTCCAGCTCCAATAGCGTATTTTAAAACTTAAGTTAAAAAGTTAAGTTTGAAAAAAAAAAAAAAACTCGTAGTTGATTCTCGGGATTGAGCTGACGATCCGCCGTGAGGTGAGCCACCGTCTGCCCCGGCCCCTGATTTTCGGCGCCCCCTCAGACCTGCAGGGTCCGAGGCGTTTACTTTGAAATAAATGAATGTTCAAAGCAGACCCAGTTGGATAAATACCACAGCTAGGAATAATGAAATAGGACTCCGGTTCTATTTGTGGGTTTTATCCTCTGAACTGGGGCCATAGCTAAGAGGAACGGCCGGGGGGGCATTCGTATTGTGCTGCTATAGGCAAAATTCTTGGACCGGCGCAAGATGGACGAAAGCAAAAGCATTTGCCAAGAATGTTTTCATTAATCAAGAATGAAAGTTGGAGATTTGAAAACTATCAGATACCGTTGTAGTTGTCACCGTAAACGATGCCGACTAGTGATACGGCAACGTTATTCCCACAAGCCGCCCCCACCCTGGAACCCAAAGTCTTTGGGTTCCAGGGGGAGTATGGTTGTTAATTGTAAACTCTGGTGTTTCAGTCAGCGTTGGAGCTATACCAAAACTACCAAAATATTTTAGATAGTGTTATGTTTTGTGGCAACACTTTGATGAGGTCCTTTCCCATTTCAACCTGACCTTGCCACAGTGCACAAAGAAAAGGCTCTAAAGACCTTGTTTGAACGTGACTGGCCTGTTCAGAGCCCACTGAGCGCCTTTGTGATGAACTGGACCAGAGATTAAGAGCCAGACCTTCTCATCCACCATCAGTGCCTGTCCTCTTAGATACTCAACAGAAAGAATGGTCAGAAATGTCCACAGAAACCCTCCAAAATTGTGTAAAACACCTTCCAAAAGGCTTTCCAGAGAAACCCTTTCACTCTTTACCTTTGGACTGTAAAGCAGTAGTAGTTATGAGCGTCTCTTCACAGGTTTACATTGTGGTTGGGGCCTTTCTGTGTGGAGACTATACTGTTTGTGCAGACTTTTCTCCAGGTATTCTGGTTTTCTCTCACAGTCTGCAAATATGTATGTTCGGCTCAGTGGAAGTTCCTGTCTCTGTGATGGACAGGTGACTTCTCTCAGGGTGTACGTTGTGTCTGGCTCAGGGACAACTGGGATAGGTACTTGCTCCCACCATTACCCTGAAGAGGATTAAGCGGATACAGAAAACAAGTGAGTGATTATATAGCAATGAAATGACAAATTTAGCGTAAGGAAAAACATTATTTTATCATTGTTTAGTTTGGTTAGCAGGAATTATTTTTCAGGTATTTTTATGCCATGTTTGCATTTGTTAAATCGTGATAAAGATTTGTTTTGTGCATAACACCTCTTTTCTCAGATTGACAAAGTGAATTTTCACATTTTATACTGTATATACATTGCAACACTTTGTAAATCTCCTTAATTATATTTTATGGACAATACCTGTAAAAACTTGTTGTTTTTTAAGAGGGATGAGAGCAAATGAGTAAAATGACAAAGTACGTTGTTTACCTGTGAAGGTAGTTTGTAATTTCTGAGCTGCAGCTGTATCTCTGCAAACAATGAGGCACGTTCCTTCCCCTTTCTCGTTTCAATAACTGCGTGCATGATGGCTGCACTGTGGGAGCGGCAGGCAAACCGCAACACAGTCAACCCCATTGTTCTTCTTTATTTACTGGCACTCGACGAAAATCAAGAAGTGACAAAGCCATTCACAGATAATCAGTCTATTTGCCTGAAAGATGGTGTGACCACAAAGTTGCAATTATCTGCACGGTCGCTGTGTCCTGGATGAGTACAGCAGTAAAAAAAAAAGATGGATGAAGCTTGTTTAGTGTTTTTTATTATCACTGTTTTATTACAGTAAAAGTATCTGTAAGAAAAAGATGCTTTCAAAATGCACCGTTTTCTCTGAATCTTTTGTATTTTTGATGTAAAGACTTTAACGATCTCTCAGACCGGACCGGTTTTAGTTGTGTTGCTCAACCACACATGAGCTGGAAGCAAATTTGGTTATGTGGTTCAGTGTTTTCCAGCTTGAGGTTTTGGACAAGAGTTTCCAATCAAATTAATGAGCTGAGCTGCGTTCCCTCATCTGCTAATGCAAAACAAGTAAAAGCCAACTAAAAGAGTAAATCTTACCATTTACAGTGCACCATCTGCCTCACGCAACGCTGCTGAATGTAAATTTAAGGTGTTGTGGTGTAAAAATAGATATTAATAGACAAGGTTACTTAAATCATTTTCAAACGTATTGGGTCTGACATACAGTAGTTTTATTCTGAGAATAGCAATTTTTGTCCAATTTTGTAAATAAAAAAGGCATGATCTTAAGCAATGTGAGATCTTGAGAGATGTGAGGAATACCCTTAGCTGCTACCATGCAAAATTTAGCTCAATATCTGTAGAGTTGTAGTCTTATTTAATAATAATAATAATAATAATAATAATAATTTGTTTTATTTGAAGCCGCCTTTCAAATCACTCAAGGTAAGAGCAAGAAACAGCAAGAAACAGAAAGATTAAAAACGATAAAAGACAGATATCAACAAAATCAAACACAATTAATGGTAGAATACATAATGACATTAAACAGAATAAGCATGTTTGAAAAAGTGAGTTTTAAGGTTAGATTTAAATTAGAGTAGAGAATAAGAATTACGGATGTGCTGTGGAAGAGTTCCAGAGACGAGGGGCTTTGCGGGAGAAGGTTCTGGATCCCATGGTTGTCATGTGAGCAGGTATAAGAGAAATGAATAAGGAGGAGCAAAGACTTTGGGCAAGTGTGTAATTGCAAAGAAAATCAGTGAAGTACAGAGGTGCCAAGTTATGAAGAGCTTTGAAAGTGAGGAGGAGAATCTTAAAGTCGATACGATATTTTATGGGTAACCAGTGAAGATGTTTAAGGATAGGGGTGATGTTTTCCTTCAACATAGTTCTGATGATGATCCGAGCAGCTGTGTTTTGGACAAGCTGAAGTTTGTGGATGATTTAAGAGGAAGATCTGATAAGGATGGCTGTACTGGTGGGAGTAAGAAATGAACGGAAACAGTTAATGTTTTGAAGATGTGAATATGCAGACCGAGTAATATTATTGACATGAAATTCAAAAGATAAAGTGCTATCAAGGATGACACCCAGACATTTAACTGTAGGGGAGGAAGAATCTGTGGAATCATCAACTTTAATTCTGAACCTATCACATTTGGATAAGGTTGGTGCCAACAAGGAGAACTTCTGTTTTCTTGGAGTTCAGTTTAAGAATGTTTTGATTAAACCGTAATTTAATTTCACAGAGGCAGTCCGAAAGGAAGGATGGTGGAAGGGTGGTGTTGGGCTTGGTGGAGAAATAGAGCTGGGTGTCATCTGCATAGCAGTGAAAATTCATACCAACGTTTTTTTTTTAAAGATAAAGCCAAGTGGAAGAAGATAAATGAAAATGCAAAAACAATGATTACATTTAAGAAAATTATCAAAACTGGACTATTGCAAAAATATATATGAAATACTGTTACGTATGTTGCATTGTAGTTCGATAATTATGGTGA